>JANIHZ010000007.1:53540771-53555469 GCA_027478365.1 Erythroxylum rufum
TTAAGAAAGTTAATGAAATGTCTGATATATCCTTATTAATTAGATGTTAAAGTGCCTTGAAAATATAATCTGTGTAATTAAGATAAGAGAAAAATTAAAGGGTAATTTTAGAAATAAAATCATAAATATTCATAAAAAGTCATAAACGACACTTATTTTAAATAATTAAAATCTATATAAAATAACAATTATTTTAAACAGAAGTATTAATTTTATAATAGTTTAACTTTTTAACTTAGAAAAGTATTTAAACATGTCGCAACTTTGGAGTGTCTCCTTCGTCGACAGCGGTCTTTTGCCTTCCAATCTAATGGGGGGACCCCGATGTAGTGGAGGTGTGATTTTTGTGTTTGAGGTAGTTATGTAATGCCTAGTTTGCTGAAAAATGTAGTTGCACCCACCATCTTATCGTTTTTCCAGAAGGATGTCTACCTTAATTCAACTGCACGCTTGTCTGAAACCTTTTTTCTGTTGAAAGTGGCGACGGCTGTTCTTGAACTAGCTTTTGATTTTTACGGTTTTACTCTTTAATCGGGTCAGGTCTGCTGCCCTTAACACGTGGTTCTGACCCGACCTGTTTTAAATCCGTTCTAACCGGATTAGTGAAGTGAAGTGAAGGCCCATAGAAAGTAACCCATTGGGCCTTAATGTTGACTCCTTTTCTTTTCAGAGCCCAACGTTAAAACGACACTAAAACATTGTCGTTTAAAAACACGAAGTAGTCCCTGTGAAAATATGTAGTGAAGATTGTTTCCTTCACTTTGTGTTTCTTCTCCTCTTTGACTGCTCTCCGATGAGGATGGTCCGAAGCTACCATCGAAACATTCAATTCTTTAAGAATCGGAGTTCATGTATAAACCCTAGAAATAGATTCCGCCATGTAAAGTTCGAATCTTTCTGCTCCGCTACGCATAAAGACGAGACTGTCGAGGAAATAACGGCGATTCTTAAGCGCGCCAATTGGCAATATCTCTTGCAATGCTCACCGGTATCGAAGAGTTTAGACCCTGATGTGGTTCACTCCGTTCTCAAGCGAAACCAGGTAATTGAGCCTCAACGCCTATTGGGTTTCTTCAACTGGGCTCAATATCGAAAGGGTGTTCCTTATAATCTCGATTCGTTCTCACTACTTGCTGTAACTCTGTGCAATTCTCGTCATTTCAATCATGCGCATGCCGTTTTAGATAACATGGTTGAGACCCGGAGACCTCATGCGGAAATTCTGGATTCAGTTGTAAAGTGTTATAGAGAGTTTAATGGGAGCGGTGTAGTGGTTTTTGAGATATTGATTGATGTTTATAAGAAAAGAAGTTTATTGAATGAAGCTGCTGGTGTGTTCTTAGGTGCCAAAAGTAATAGCTTTGTGGTTGATTTAGTTTGTTGCAATACATTGTTGAAGGACTTGTTGAACTTTCATAGGATGGAGTTGTTTTGGCAAGTGTACAATGGTATGTTGGAGGCTGAAATGGTACCTGATGTATATACTTATACTACTTTGATCAATGCACATTGCAGAGCAGGTAATGTTAAGGAAGGTGAACGCATGCTCTTTGAAATGGAAGAGAAAGGCTGTAGTCCTAATTTGGTTACTTATAATGTGGTAATTTGTGGATTTTGTAGAGTTGGGGATATTCAGGAAGCTATTAAGCTGAAGAATTACATGGTAGAGAAGGGTTTGGTTCCAGATAAATATACTCACACTATACTGATTGATGGACTTTGCAAACACAAGAGATTGAAAGAGGCAAAATTGTTGTTGGATGATATATATGCAATGGGATTAAGACCTGATGAAGCTACATATGCTGCTTTGATTGATGGACTTCTGAAACAAAACTGTGTAAAAGAAGCTTTTCAGGTTAAGGACGAAATGGTTGCTCGTGGAAATAAGTTGAGTAATTTCACTTATAATTTACTCGTTAATAGACTATGTAAGATTTGTAACATGGAGAAGGCAGAAGGCCTTGTTGCAGAAATGACTGAGATGGGCTTAAAACCTGATACTCAGACGTATAATCTTTTGATTGAGGGCTACTGTAAGGAGTTAAATATGATGATGGCTTATCAGCAGCTACTTGAGATGAAGAAGAGGAACCTGGAGCCCAATGTGTTCACGTATGGTGTGTTAATTAATGGCCTCTGCCATTGTCAAGATCTTGAACGGGCAAATTATGTGTTTAAGGAGATGATCTCTGGGGGTCTGAAACCAAATGCAGTAGTTTATACTACTCTTATCAAAGGTTATGTCCTTCAAGGTAAATATGAAGAATCAATTAGAATTTTGAAAGAAATGGAGAAAAACAGAGTTCCTCCTGATGTATTCTGTTATAATACTGTTATAAGAGGCCTCTCCAAGGCCCAAAAAATGGAACAAGCTAATGATTATCTTGTTAAAATGGCTGAGAAGGGGTTAAAGCCAAACCTATATACTTTTGGGTCTTTCATTCTTGGATATTGTGCAGCAGGTGAAATGCAAGTTGCACTTGAGTATTTCAAAAAGATGATTGAATCTGCTATAACTCCAAATGACGTTATATTTAAGGCAATGATAGACGGATACTGCAAAAAATGCAACGCTGTGGGCGCCTTGTCAATTTTCAGATGTATGCCTGAATACGGAGTGCTACTGGATTTGCAAGCTTACAATGTTCTTATTCATGCTCTTGCGGCAAATGGGATAATTCAGGAAGCAACGCAAATGTTATCTGAACTTGTTGACAAGGGTCTGGTACCCGACACCTTTACCTACAACTCTCTCATTTCTGGCTTTTGTGAGCAAGGTGATATGGAGAAGGCTTTCCAACTCCATAAGGGCATGTCTCAGAAGGGAATCGGTCCAGATATTGCCACTTATAATGCCTTAATAAAGGGACTTTGCAAAGCGGGTGACATTGGAAGAGCAAGAGAACTGTTTGATGAAATTCCTGAAAGAGGTCTGGCCCGTGATGTGGTGACTTATGGTATGATTATGGATGGGTATTGCAAGCTGGGAAGTCTAGTGGAGGCATTCCAATTGTGGGATGGGATGAAATTAGAGGCTATTCGACCCAACGATTTTGTCTACGACATCCTTATTGATGGATGTTGTGATGGTGGAGATATGGAGAAGGCTCAGTCTTTATTCTTAGAAATGGTGCAGAAGGGATTTGCCTCTTCTTCTTCTTTCAATGCTTTGATTGGTGGTCTCTGCAAGTTGGGAAATCTGATTGAAGCTAATAAGTTGTTGGCAGATATGGTTGATATACATGTGGTGCCAGATCACACAACCTATACAACTCTGATTGATTATCACTGTAAACGAGGAATGATAAAGGAGGCAGAGCAGTTATATTTGGAGATGAAAAAAAGGAATCTGATGCCAACTGTTTTAACTTACACAAGTCTCTTAAATGGCTATAAAAGCATGGGGAACAGATCTGAAATGTTTGCTCTCTTTGATGAGATGGTTGCGAGGGATATCGAGGTCGATGATGTAATCTGGAGTGAGATGGTTAATGCCCACCTGAAAGGAGGTGACTTGAGCAAAACTTTGATACTCTTTGATGAAATGATGTTGAAGGGTGTGAAGATGAGCGAAGCTCTCCATAAGGAGCTAATTGAAAGACTTTGCCAAAAAGATGTGTCTGATTTTTTAAAATCATTTCATGAAATTGAAAAGCAAGGATTTAAGCTGAGTCTGGATACTTGTAGAACTTTGTTCTGTGGCTTTTGTGAAACAGGAAAGATGGATGTAGCGGCAGAAGTCTTGGAGAATATGATCAAGTTGAAATGGGTTCCAGAGTCCAGCTTGCCACTGAACTTTGTTAATGAAGATCAAGATAACTTAAACTCTGAGAGTTTTGGTGATTTCTTAAAACAAACAGCAATTTAATCACCAAATGGCACCTGGCTATTGAAGAAGGAAAGTTTTGAACGCTTTTGCTACCTGCATCTCTGTCGGAATATGCGTAACTGTTGGCCAGGACAGGCTCTTTACAGTGATTTAAGCCTATGTCTGTTGATCCCATCTAGAGCCCTGTGGCAATATGCATGACTGTTGGTCGGGAAGGCTGTTTACAGGACGTTAAGCCTATGCTGTTAATTCATTCATCATAAAAAGTTTGACAGCTCATCCTCTGTCTGATTTTATGTGCAGCTTCCTTCCCCAGATTTCTAACTGAGGCTGCATTTTATGCCCAACTAGGTAATAATTGATTGTTCATGCCTTTTTTCTGCCTCTTCAATATTTTTGGGTTGACTTTAGCAGCTTGGCATTATACTTGCTGTCACAACTTATTGTCCTGATGTGCTTCCTCTTCAATTGGAACATTTTTTTCAGAGTTCAAACTCAAGCTAGGGAGGGCATTGAGCTATCTGTTGGTGCAAAAACAACCAGCATTATGTAAATTTATAAAGAAATGTTTTGTGGTAAGTGTTTCTTGTCCATCTCACTTGTTTTGTCATATATTTGGGCAATTAACGTGTGAAACTTTTCATAGCACTTTGTAATAACATGGCAATATCATTTGTGGTGCTCATAGTTGCTCGAGCAATGTTGTCAATGACAATTTAATCACATGAATTTCATTGATGTCGGTAGTGTTCACTGCATTTACCTATTATTTATATAGAAGACTGCAATAACAAAAACCCTTAGGGCATAAAGTTAGAAAGATGATTTATATACATACTAATCCCATAAATTATCCTGAAATTGGAAGTCCTAGCTAGCCAAAACACATTGTTCTGTAACATGGAACAGACGTTCCAATTTCAAGACTATGATATGCATAACCACTTCACTGCATTTTGGGGATCCATCATTTAGTTGTCTCCAGGCTATGACTTAGCCATTCATTTGCTTGTCGGTTAACAGACCAAGAAGCTCATTGTCATTGGGGGCCGAGTCTTTAATAAGTTGAAGAGCAGTATTACCTTCTTCATCTGCAGTTCGTGGATCGGCTCCTCTGCAATGGTTGGTATAGTCATGAGTGACCTTTGGTAAGATAATGAACCGTAAGATAGTAAGCTGATTCCCTAATGCCAGAAAATCCTGATGGAATTAGTAAAGGGAAGATGATTCTTTAACAATAGTGAAGACTGCTAGATACCAACGGTTGAAAAAGTTCTGCTCAATGGTAACTACTTGAAGTGGTTGAATAAGCATTCAACGTATCACAGAGCCTATAAATAAATTATGGTGAACCAGGAAAAGCTTTGGAATCTATCCATGAAAATGAGCGATCAGCAGGGGAAACATTTAGATATTATCAGAAGATATTAGTAAAAGAAACGCTTAAGAGGAAAAAAGAAAACCACCTCATAAGAAGCAATCTTGCAATTCTAGATCTCCTGCTGATAATGCAATAATGTAACGGAGTTCGACCTTTCGAATCACAGGCATTTATGTTTGCACCATATTGGAGTAGAAGCTCTGCCATGCCAATATCTGCAGTTAGGCAGGCCAGGTGAAGCAGAGAGCATCCATAAAAAATTTCCTTTGTGACTGGAACTTCAATATTATCGCCTTCAAAACAACAATGCTCAATATCAGGATCTTCTGTGTTCTCTTGCTACTGCAGCAAGAGCTGATGGGGTTTACCTAAAGATGCTGACCCACGTATGGCATTGATATCTGAAGTGGAGCAGATAATATTGCGGTAAACTGTTTTTATATCATTAGCATGGATGCTTTCATTCAACTGTTGTGCCACATGAAGGGGATGAGGATTGTCCTTCATTTTGCGGACGAACATTTTGTCTGTATACTGCATTGCAAAAGGAAAAAAGCAAGTATTTGTTACAAAGTTGATCAGATCAACCACGGAGATTCGCTCGTTGATTTGAATCCGAGTATTTAAACAATGGTAGATATACCTTCGCATGAATAAACTGCTCCTTTACTGAAATTGGATCATCAGGGATTGGTTTTGTTATTCTGCATTGTCTCTTTCTATCAGAATCTGGGAAGCTACATAATAAAAGACTAGCAACATATTATCAGCTTTCATGAAAACATAAGATACAGAGCCAGGCATCAATGGATTAAGATTCACGTACCCTTTAGCTATTTCATCAGGTGGAGACGAACTTGGCAGCAACATTTCCTCCCAGACTGAGTTTATGTAAATGTTGCCTAGTGACTGAAACAAATTTAAGACAGATTGCTCCCATACTTTCACGTCCAGTGTCAGTGATCTTACCTGAAGTGAAGGTTATGTGCAAGACTAAATAAATGCGCAGAAGGAACAAAACATTAACGATAATGCAAGGTGAACGAAAAGAACATGGTATCCGTGATTCATACAAGAACACCATTTGAAGCACTATGAGATGACCAAGAAGTAATGAACACCAAAGATAGTAAATTACCTTGGAGATGTGTACACCAAGATTACGATGAACACCAGAACATTCAATGCAAATAAGGACACCTATGTTCAAAGATGCCCAGTCTGGTTCAGGTGCCCCACAATCAGCGCATCTATCATTTCCAGGTACCCTTCTCAATAGATCAATTGGCTTTCCGCTTCTCACACTATGTTCTCGATGTTGGAAATTGGATGAATGGTTTCCGGTGGTGAGATTTTTGGTTGTGAAATCTAGTATATCCTGCTGATCCATGTCAGGAATATCTACTATTGAGCTACCATCACTGACAGAGCAACAATCACCAGTATCCATACTGGCAGAAAGAAGCTGAAAATTGATTTGAGGCACCCATAATCAATTTATTGAATCTGTGAATACTAAGCCAAGAATAAGTTAAGAAAGTTACTTCTTCAGGATTCTGAAAACTCAATAATGAAGCGATAACTCCAGTTATCTTCTCAATCCAGTCCATTTGATCCACTGCATTCTCCGCCTGTGTTGCAAGCAAATACAGCTAAGAACTGCTGGAGGTATGATCTAAATCCTCAAACTGATGACCAGATTCTAATGAGAAAAATCGTAAAAACACAATTTTTATTTTTTTCATGAAGGCACCTGCAAAGTGTAGACTTTCACTGGTGTTATGATTCTGAAGCAAAACCTTAAATCTGTCTGATCAGCATCAACTTTAATTGTAGACGTTAGTAAATTAACAGCATGACGTGCAGCAGATTTTTCATCGTGAACACCACAATGGTAATGAGAAGATAGCCATCGACTAAGCAACCCGTGACCATTTTCAGAAACACTACTTTGTGCAGAAGATTGACTACCACCTGCCTGAAACAACACGATCAAGTAAGCTGCATGCTTGGCCATTAAGGAGCAGCACATACAACTCTCAGAATCACAAACTGTGTTCACACTGGTGACTTACAGTTGTCCAACTGAATGGTTTGCGATAGTAGTAAAGCATCCCTCGACTGTCAAGAACAAAGAACCTTCTCTTCCAATCACCCCTCAGATTTGACGAACGTTTTGACAAGTATCCTTCTCGGATAGTTTGGACCTGCATATTGTGTTGTATCCAGTGGTCTAAGATGATTACTTACCCAGTCATGAATCCATTCAAAGTTTTGAAGAGAGCAAATTTGCACTATTACAAAATAAGAAAGTTGATTATGAAAGAACAGTTACACATGGAACTACCTTCCCGGATGCTGCAGATTGCACAACTTCCTCTATCACTTTATGAGAAGCCCTAGGGAAAGGAGGGACACCTTCAGCACGAGGAGAACAATTACCATTTAAAGACTGCTTACTTTCCCGATCAATCTGTCTCATGTAATGTTCAATCCTTTCATTAAGAGCCTTCTGCTCATAATTAGAACATTCTCTAGACTGCTGTGCATAAGCCAAGACCTGTAATAGACGATAATACTATATATAAAGGCAAAGATTTAAGACTTCCCTTTCTCTATACGGCTATCTGCCGAAGAATCCTCTGCTTTAAAGGAAAGAAATCAATTAATAACATGCAGGTTCCAGGTGGTTTTCATAGATATAGTGCAAAACTGAGCCATGGTGTAGTAAGTTGTGACAGTATCTGACTCATCATTCCAAACCAATTTCGAGGCTGCTTACGAACTCCACAGAGAAGGGTGGATTTTGAGATCTTAAATGGCTTTCATTCTCAATAAAGACCAGTAAATAACTGTTTAGGTTCGTTCTTGTAGAAATGTGTCCTATATTCTGGTAAAGCATTGATGCATTTGTAGGAACAAATCAGGCAATCTAAGGGAACTGTAATCTCTAACTCTCTTCAGAGAATGGTCGTGCAATGCCTTCTATGACACTACTATGTATGATAAATGAGATTGTGTAAGCATTCTTATCAATTTGTTTCTTGGACAAATTATGTTATCAGGTGAATGACAAGGAGGCAATCCTTTCAAGTATAGATGGTAATATTCTGACTAGTGGTGGCAAAAGGGTCTGGTTTGCTCGTTGACTTTGATTCAGGCTTGGTGTAGACTTAATAAATTTTTTCGGGCATCTGGCTCAAACCCGACATTGTTGGCCTGAAGTCCTGATAAAAATTTAAAGTTCTAATAAGAGCCTAAAACCTAAAACTCAATCGAGTCTAGTTCATTGGCCCCCCTAATTTCATTCCCCCCGTGATAAGTGAGATTGAGGCAAGTGTAGTGCAACCAGATGATCATATAAGGGTTATGAAAGTCCTCATCGGGGCGGGGCTGGAAGGTGGCAATGTAATCTTGAAGATGGAAATTACCTGGTTAATGAAAGGCTCCATCTGATGTAATAGTTCATAACCCTGTAAGAATCAGGAAATAAAAAAACCATGAACATGCACTATCAAATCTTCAGGAGGAAGCAACAGGTAATCATCACATGATCTTAGACACACCTGCTTGAAGAATCGAAGATGAGCATCCATTGTCCCACTAACAGCTTCTAAGAATTCATATCTCTTCTTGGCCTCGACAATAGAAAGCACACTAACCTGGAGCAGAAACCCATTCCCTTCATAAACTTTCCAGAGTAATGAACTGCAAAATCACGTGTTCTGCATAACTTTTATTGAATCACTTACCAAATTAAAGCGTGCTCGTTCAAAAGTGGATCTTGCATTGTGCAGTTCCTGGAATATCTCAAAAAAAGAAATTAGAACCCACTTGCTGGATATCCATGATAATCTATCTGATCAATCCATGCACCAGTGAAGAGTAGTTGGAAGTTAGGAGTACCTCTTCAATGGCAGCAGCTACATCCATCCTCGTGCTCTTTCTCAAGGAGAGAAACTTTTCACGGGCCTGCAGTACAACTTGACATTGGCATTAAGTGTCATGACCAAGCAGAAATTAATCAGAAACAAACCCTATAATCATCAAACAACATTGGATTTGGAAGAGATGACCAGTCACACACACACACAAAACAACCTGCAAAAAGTAACAACTTAAGTAGCTAAATCTTCTCAGGAAATGCTTTGACCCAAAATCAATAGACTCAAACTCAGATTTAATATAGCTTTTCAGACCAATTATTTATGTGAAATCTGGTCAATCTGTATTGAATTCGATGAGTTTATCTATATTAAATAGGATCAGACTCGAGTTCAAACTTGAATATTCAAGCCTTTAATTTTTTTCCGAGGAGGCTCATTGCCAACTCTAACAAAGTAACAATGATGCATTTCAAAGAAAAAGCAAGCCATAACATGGTGAACATGCAATCATATAAGGACATTCAAATGGAAAAAAGCACCTGATCATTTCAAAGAAATGGGCAAGCCATAACACAGTGAACATGCAATCATACAAGTACATTCAAATGAAATACCCACCTGATCATGAGCCAAGGAAGCTTTATCAAATCTCTTTCGGGCTTCCTGCAAAAACTTGAGGTATCAGTCATAAACCAACAGACAAGAGGAAAGTTTATGTAAAGGAATCACGAGATATTATATATAAATCCAAGTGATTAAATCACCATTTCAGGTCTACCTTAATTTCTTGAAGGTTAACATTGATGGTCTGTTGCAACCTGTCATTTAGCATGTGCTCTACCTGTAATCGAAGAACCTCCTTATATGTCCCAATTTCTCTTAACGCAATTGTAAATTTGTTCATAACAGGTCCTGAAGAGAAGAAAAAAGGGTTGAAAGTATTCTTCTACACAATAGATTCCATGAAGTTCAGAAGATAATAACATTCTTCTCGTTACAGAGAAGACAGAAGGAATGATTCGCTTCATCAAAGTGAAAAGAAAAAGTAGTTTCTGACGAAACTTAACGAGGCAAAATCCTAACATATTGAACCGATCATCCTCACCAGAATCGAAGAACGAAACAATCATAGTAATGGGTACCTCCAAAAGCGACACAAATAGGGTCATGGTGTCCTCCTCCAAATATTTCAAGGGCAGAGGCAAAAGCTATATCTCCATTGTACCTCTCTCCAAGTCCTTCTCTGAAACAGAGAACAACAACGTGTCCTTTACACTGTAAAATAAAATCTTATGAAACTTTACTTTTACAGACTCACGTATACTTGCGGCATCCTTTGTAGAACTTGAGGCATCTCCCTCTCAATATCTCAGCATTTTCTTCCATGCACTGTATCTGCTTCACCACCACCAACCCATCAAAGCAAGAACTAAGCTTAAACTTCAACAAGCCAGAAGTAGGAAACAAGAGGGAGAAGCATTGAACCTGTTGCCGAAACATCGGCGAGTCGTCGAGCTTTGAGAAATGCATGTCCGTTGGTCAACCTCTTTTGTCGAAACTTTTTGCTCTGAAACGAAAAGGGTTCTTCTTCTTCGTCTTGCTGGTGTTGTCGGTTGGTGTTTCGGGATTTGTGTTGTTTTGTTAATGGCCGCAACGCAATTGACGGGTTAAGGTGGTTCTTGTATAGAAGAATGGAGCTCCGTAGCTCTTTCTTTCTTTGCGACTTTTCATGGCTGTCGCTGAATATTTATTTTCAGAAATGAAACGAAATATCCTATTCTTACTTTTTGCCATTCCATCTGCTCTAAACATTTTATAAGTCCACATAAATACGTAGATGATCTGTTCCTTCATTTTCAAGCTGCTTGAAATCGTCTGTTTCACATTACCTGTTTCATTCCTGTGTCAATCCCTTCCATTCACAATAAATAAATGGATAGTGTAAAACATATGGATGAGAGGGGAAATATGTAACAGACGATCTCCTTCCTTTCCAAATCTACTCTAGCTTTACGTGAGATATTCTTTTAGTTACCTAAGGACCGGTGTGACAATTCGCTAATTGCATTAGTTGATTTCGCTTATTGCATTAGTTGATTATATCAGTTGTTAGCTAATAGCTGATTATATTAGCTGATTTGACTAGCAGATTGTATTAGCTGTTTGTTAGAGATGTTTGGTAAAATTAGCTGTCTAGTATTAACTATATATGTGTAAAATGACTTATGAGGATATGAATTTTAAAAAAATTATAAGGGTATAAATATTATATATCTTAATATTTCATTAAATATTTTTATAGGAATTTAAATTTTCAGTTTTTAATTCTACAAAAATTAAGTTTATAACTATAATAAAAAACATAGAACATATATATATAATAACAACAACAACAATAATAATAATAATCATGATAAAAATGATGATGACACATCTAAACATAAAATATAACAATTTAAATGAAGTTTAACAACACAATTCAAATAGAGCAAAAGAAATGAACACCATCATTTAAAGCAAAGGTTTATAATAATTCAAGAATGATGTCTAACTGTCATTAAACTAGAAGCAATATTATCACGAATAGTTGCCATCTCCCGAGTTCTCTATTCTTCAATGTCTTCTTGTGTAGAGTTAACTTCAACATCTTGAAATATATCTGGAGGTACAAATTCAGGATCTTGATCGATGATGGTAAAAGTCGGCTCACCAATTGTACTTCTTCTAATATAATTATGCAACGTAAAAGTTGCACAAATTATTATATTTTGATCTATTAATGAATACTTAGACATTTTCTCTAATATTTTCCATCGAGCTTTAAGAACACCGAAAGCCCTCTTAATACTTCTTCTCAATGATGAATGAGCTCGATTAAAAACTTTTTGAGATCCTCTTAAATTTGTACCACGAAACTCTGATTGATGATATTTTGTCTTTGGGTAAGGTGTCAAATATCCTTCTCTTTCCATATAGCCTTTATCAACCAAGTAATATTTATCTGAGTTTCCATAGAAGCAATATAATTAGTATAAATGATATCTTTAAAAGTATAAATCATGAATAGCAAATCCTACTAATCTTAAAATTACTTATCGGTAGTTTTGAAAATTTAAGTATCAGATTACCGATTGTATCAAGGAAAATACGAGAATCGTGCACTGATCCCTCCCAACCCGCTAAAACATATGTAAATAGTAAGTTAAAGTCATATGCTGCCGACGCATGTTATTCCTTTCTGTCCTCTAAATTTCATTTGATCCTCCTCTGCAACAACTACCGCTGTATGTGTACCATCAATAGCTCCAATGCAATCCTAATATAAAACAATAATCATAAGATGGTAAAACAATATTTTTCAATGGAAAATATAATGAAGGGGGAGGAAGAACATATTCAATTACCTTAAAATGTGGCACACATCTAACATCATTGACAATTTGTGGTGGAATGTCTTTAAATCGGGATCTTTTGGTACGAGTATATCCTTTGAAAATTCATCCATAGCAATCAAAACTTCTTTAAAAACTCTACTCATAGTTTCACTAGAATGTTGAAAATGCTCTTGGGTATCTTTATTAGCAGAACCTTTACTTAGGACATACATGAATAAACCGACTTTCTCCAAAATAAACATCCTATCCGAAGGTCTCAAATCATAATTATTTTCCAAAACCATACATAATTGACGAAATATATTTTGATTCATTCGAAATGTATTAAAACACTTTTTTTCATGACCATTCAATAATTCATTCATCCATAGTTCTCCTGTTTGATAGGAAGTCATGCATGGTTTCTTGTATATGTAATTAAAAAAATACACACTTATGTAACCCGCTACACAAGTCACCGAATCCCAAAACTCAATCTCATTGTCCAAAATTTGCTTTATTTGTAGAAGTTGCATAATTTGTATAATATTATCATCCATACCTACAGATCAATAAGTAAAATTATATTGTAAATAAACAAGACACTTATATGTCTAAATATAAAGAAATAAATAATATAGACTGTAATAAAATTATAGATTACTAACAAGATAACATAATATAATAAAATAAGCTAACCAAATTCATAATGTCTTAAAATACACGATGTCAACATAAGTGCACAAATAATAAAAACAATAAACTAAACATAGTAATGGATAAATAGAAACATAGTAATGGATAGATAGAAACTATGTTTAATGTTTTTTTAATGTTTGTCATACTCATACATAAACTTTATGTATTCAACTCTCTTTGTATCATTTGGTAAAAAAAAAGGGACCTTCTTTGCGGATCTTCAATCAACATGCAAACAAAGTAAAATTCAGGAGTATCAGTCTCTAAACCAAGCAAAGTACATATTTTTCCTAAAGCATTCGTAACATCATGATGTGACGCACCAACACTTTGTGATGCACCAATATTCATCGTGTCCAAAATTTTCGTAATTGATCTATTCATCTCCATTGTTGCACTCTGTCTCTCTTGAATCAATTGCATCATATCGTCAAGCCTCTCATACATTGCTGCAGATCTTCCTAGCCTTTTAGCAGAATCAGTTCTTGCATTCTTGTTACTTTGTGAACTATCACTCTACAAAACTATTTTGCATCTTCTTCTCTCACTCCCTTCATCATGTGTAACTTGAGGGGTTAGGGTAGGTTCTCTCCACACTTCTTCCCAATTGTTTAGACCATTAGTCTCATCTATATTCTTATGATCATGATAGCCTAACAATTGATGATGAGCATTATAACTATCAGGTGGAGAAGGAACATATACTTCCTTAACTTCTCGTTGTCCTTGTGGAGGGTCAGCCACAGGATGAAATGTAGTCTCTCCTCGAGCCAAACATCAAAATAGTTGATCCAACTTACATTCAAGCTCAGGTTTAAGCCCTTCCTCTTTAAATGTTTTAAAATTGATGTTCTCCTATAAATTTTTTTTAATAACTTATCTTTAACTAACTATTTAGCATTAGAGTAAAGGAAAATAACTTGAATTGGGAAAAAAGGGATAACCTTAATCTTCAAAGTCCACCACTCCTCACTAACAACAATTGTTCCTTTGTCATAATCCCATCCTAATCCCTTTTCTTTCCCTTTCAACTATTTCCAAAGACTCGATTTAGTTATCATCCAATCAAACTTATTTTTAAGCTTTGTTTTATCCCATGGTAAGTTGGTTGCTTTGTGAAACTCTTCCTCCACCTTCTTCCATAGTAACATTTAACCAATAACTTCACTACGTTTTCCCTTACTCCTTTCAATATGTTGGTTACAAATGTCACAAAAGATAATAAGAGTTTCTTTTGGCCAACGAATCCTACCTATATCATTCCACCTTTAACTTCCTCCTTTGTTTCCTTTTTGGGATGATGTCATCTAATCATATAAGATGAAAACATTATATGCTAGTTAATCAATTTGCAATTGATTTCACTACTTAATTAGTTTTACTAACTTGAATTAGACGATTTCAACAAAATAAATATATAAATACTTTTTATCATTGTAATATTTTTATTAATTACTTAATTTAAAATTATTTGATCTCTTAATTTAAATGAGTAATAGAATTAACTTGTGAGTATTATTAAAAA
>JANIHZ010000007.1:53555569-53569836 GCA_027478365.1 Erythroxylum rufum
ATTATGAAGAAAACAACCAATAAGTATGTGAATCATAAAGAAATTAATAGAAATACATTTCAGCAATAGTTATCAATAAATAACAAAAAAGATAACAAAATAACAGTAAAAATAATTTCTGTATGGTTAGGATTACAATCGTTCAAGCATTAAGGATTAGCAGATGGCAAAAAAAAAAGGAAAGAACAACAAAAGGACTTTGAAAGTGCATTAGGATTACAATCATTCGAAATATAGTAAACTTTAAGGATTATGTTGTCAATCAAGATTCCACCACAAATCGGTTAGAAACAATTATTAATTTCTATTTCATAATTTTTATATCTTTCAACATGTTTATTTACAAACGTTAAAGATGTTCTAGACAACACAATGTAGTTCCATATTCTATAATTAAAAATCAGAGGTTAATGTCCATAAATACATTAGTGGTTGAAGTACTATCCTGGATAAGATCCTCAAATATTGACATAATGTCAGCCTTCAAATAAAAATAAGCAACATCAACAGTAGTAGCAAATTTTCCCTGATTTGTTGCAGCTGATCTTCTGATCATAGACATATCATCTTGACACAGTTGGCTATATATAGTTCGTAATTCTATTTTTAACATGTCTGGAGCACTAGGGTAAGGAATATGTAATAGAACACATGCAGAAACATGAGCCTTAAACCACTGTCCAGCTGCGAGCATAAATGAGCTAAAGTCATGATACTGATAAATAGAAAGCATCAAACATACATATCCTCAAAAATACCTAATCCAAATAACGGATACATATTTTTAAAAAAAGCATATGAAGAAAAGACCAATCTTTAATTAAATTCCAAAATGTAAGCATCCTTGATCAAACAAAAGAAAAGGAGAATAAACCTGTATACTTAACAATGACAAAAAATTTTGTCAACTACTTACAACATATATATGGTTACCTTCTCCCAAACAAATCCAATGTTATTAAAAGTGTAACACTAAAACAAATGTAGATATATGGGAGAGAAATTATTTCCAAATTTAAACCTAGTCTGAATTGATTTAGTCTATTAAAGTATATTTAACCCAAATATTTGTGATTAATTCTGTTTGAAAAAATATTTGCATCCAAATTCAATCGAAACGAAGTATAAGTTTAAACCTAATTAATCCAAAATGTAACATATTAATTTCAAATCTAATCAGCGAAATCTACATCTATATTCGTATATTTTGAAACCGTAGACTATTTACAGCAGTGATATGAAGTGGGTAAGCAAAAGGATTGAACCTACTTAGAGCATATATAAGATTATGGGAATAAGTGATAGACATTGAGATTAGGCCAAAAAAACCTACATTTAATTGATAGTTATTTAATCCACATCTTAAATTAAACTAGGATACCTTTGCTAATTTTGGGAAAAAGTTTCTCACCCCTGCACATCAATCGCTTTCATCAGTAACTTCATTCAGCTAGTATATCTGCCTTTCTCATTATAGGTATCAGCTGCCAAATAAATAACCAATCAAAAGGAGCATTGTGCCGGTGCCATAGTATCTTTCAAGTGTGGGCACTTCACATAGTTTCAACCAATCAAACCATCATAATGACAGTAATTCAATACTATAAAACAGTAGTATCAAAATGATCCAAGATAAGATAAAAAGAAGAAAGACTAGTCGAAACTTACCTTTGAAGTTAGTTCCTATAAACAAAATAAAACACATTAAAATAGAGAACAGAAATGTGATTAATAGAAAAAGAACATCGATATGGTCCCTCTCTTGAATTGTAATTCAATTGTAATAATGATTCTTTTTTGTTCCCATGACTTCGCAGATCTTAGTTTCACTGAAATGAAATGATTTTATTGATCTTGTCACAAAAGTTGAGAACCTTTTGAGGTAAAATATTCAAGTTGGTAGCAAAAACGATATCTTTCCTTAACCTTTATCTCCAATTATTTGAAGAGAAATTATTAGCTAATATATGACAAGGTGAAAACTTAACACATTAAGAAGTTTAAAATGTTTTTTCATAAGGTAAAAGAGAAATCAAGTAGTTATTTAGTGTTCCCCAATTTTACTCTTTATGCTTTATTTATAAAGTAATCGATCATAACACATTGTATGACATATTCCACCACAAGTAATTACATGCCATTATGCTATATTTAAGTCCATAATATACTAACCTTGTCTTCCTGATAAGCTGACTCCCCCATTTCTAGATTTGTGCTTCTCCGATACTTGTCTTCTGTATCATTAAAGAATAGGGTAGATTAGATTCAAGCATATAAATTTAGGAAAATTAGATTGAAGTATGAGAAACTCATTTAGAAAAATACCTTGATAGGGTCATTTCAGTAACCAATGACCTCAGATAACATTATCGACTCCAATTCTCTTTCCAAAAATGAGTATACTTTCTGTCAAAATAGTGTAGCTGTTATATCTTTATGAAGCAAAACAGAAAGCTACACATTGGAAAGAGTTCCAAATATAAGGTCCTACAGGCACTAAGGCAGAAACTAAAAGCATTGAAATCCATAGCAGAAAAAGAACGAAACACAAATGAGCATGAGTCTATTAGGCAGAAACTAAAGGCACTAAAATCCATAGCAGAATAAGGGCGAAACACAAATGAGCAAGAATCTATTAGGGGTCATTTATTCCAAATTTTTTAGGAGCCTGAATAGACCAGCTGCTTCCCTGATTTGTGAGAATTCGATGCAAAAAGCTTGCACTTCAATGAACAAAATCTTTTAATGCAAAACCACGAGCAATTGGTCAAAATGAAGCAAAATATGAATGTTGTAGTTGAATGTAGAAGAAAGAGAACTATAAGGCAAGTGATTTAGATAAACAACAGGGTGAGTTCAAAGACATGCAACATATTTCTTACT
The DNA here is from genome assembly GCA_027478365.1 of Erythroxylum rufum. NCBI lineage: Eukaryota > Viridiplantae > Streptophyta > Magnoliopsida > Malpighiales > Erythroxylaceae > Erythroxylum > Erythroxylum rufum. The sequence goes on from JANIHZ010000007.1 coordinate 53,558,453, forward strand.
TCTGGGAAAGCAAGGACTTACAAAGTTCTAAGAACTATGCTTTCCTTAACATGTCTAATTTATAAATTTTCTATGTAGATATTTAACGTATTGCTTCCATCATCAATTATCATGTTTATCTCCCAATATCTATCCAAGGTGAAGAAATATGTTTTCATGTTCCTACTAATCCCCTAATTCACTTTGTAACACTCTGTTTTATTTTCTGATTCTGTTAAGCCCCAGAGAACATATTTATATATGCATTATATAGATCTGCTAAATGATAAAAAAAGGTCAATAAACCCTGGATCGCCAAAAAACCAAAGGGTAATAAAGCAATAAGAAAGGGAGTTTACTTACTATCGATGATTCTATTTGGAATCAGACTCTGCAGGAAAACACAAACAACTCTGACTATTCTGTTTTGCATGTGCTTGTCCTGAAAAAACAAAGTTAACAATTAGGATTCTAATAATAATGTTCATTTGCATGCATAATGAACGACAAAGTAGCCCAATGTAGATTGACTAATTGTCATCAGTTAATAAAAAAAAGGTAAGAATCGAATAATAATAACAATCAAAAGAAAAAAAATAAGATCGTTAAATTGAGAATTGTCACCTGAGGAACCGTCGCGAGTTTAGGAGCAGGAAATGGAATTATAACCCCAACTCTTGTTGATTCTTCTAGAGGTTTAACTATGTGTTGAATCAAGAAGAGGATAATAAATGCAGTAACGCTAACACTGATCAATATTCTGAGATTGATGGTGAAGATTCTAGTGGCGCTGTGACGCTTACTCCTCGCGTCGGTGTCGTCTTTCTTGGATGTTTATTGGAATGCTGGAACTTTAAGTCTTTGTTTGGATTGAAGGAAAGCAAGAGAAAAGAAAGGAAGGAATTGCATTTCTCTTGGTTTCTATTGTTTGGATAAAAATAAACAAAGGGAAAGGGAGAGAATAGAGAGGAATATGATAGAAATTTGGACCAAATGTATTTCCCACCAAATTAGTGGGAAAGGAAGGAAAATTCAAGACAAGATAAGCCTAATATAAGTAAATTACCATTGTATCCTTATTAAATCTAACAAGTAAAGATAAACAAGTTCTATAATCAAGGGTATAAAGGTCTTACAAAATTCTCTTCCATTCAATTCCTTCCTTTGATAAATTAGGAAAACAAACAAGAGAAAGGAAATCACATTTCTCTTCCATTCTTTTCTCCTCTTTTCCCCTCAATATTTCCTTTCCTTTCTCTTGTGCAAGTAAGGATCCAAACAAAGGTTTTTTTTTGGTAATTATAACTATTTGAGATCCTCGTTACCCTTTAACAAGAAAAAGGAATTCAAATTTGAACGCAGATGAACAAGATAATGTCCAAAACACTTCTAAATCACACAATCCAATTAAAGAAATTATCTTGATTGTTCCATCATAACTCGAGATTCAACAGATAGAGATCACCACTCTCTGAAAACTTTCCCTTTACTAGCACTGTTCAGAAACAACCCAGAGAGGAAAACGAGAAAACAAAATGATTCAACATACAAAAGAAGATGACAGGTTTTGCAAAATGTAAAGAAACGAAATTTTGTTATAAATATTAATGATAACTTCGACCGGAACATGTTTACGAATATTCGGATATAGAATTTGTTGTAAGAAAGACAGACAAGAGAATTACATAGTGAAGAGGATTAAGAGCATGACAATGATAACAACTCAGACATAACGTACAATGCTCTGAAACCTACGATATATGGTCTCTCACATTGATCCCTACACCCGCATACACGATAAGTTCCCTACTCTTATTGCTAAATGTTGCGTAATACTAGACAACTCCCTTACTGCGTCGTTCCATGTTTAAATGTCTTCATCTTCCAAATTTGTCATAACAATCCCCTTCCCTTTAACAAACTTGTCAATCAAATTAATCTCAGGGAAACGCTTCTGAAGGTCAAAAACATATTCCAGGTAGCATTACAATGCTCCTTGTCAGACCATTGGATCAACCATTGCGTGACTGCTCTGTTGTTTCTCTTGGTGATTCGTCTATCTAGGATGGCCACAGGCACCACTCCGCTGGCGTCAGGAATTCCGGCAACGTAGTAGTAGTGCAAGACTGACCCTCATGAGCCTTTTTAAGTTGAGACACGTGAAAAACTGGATGTATCGATGCAGAAGCCAGAAGTTCCAATTTATAAGCCACCTTCCCAATCCTTTGAATCACTTTGTAAGGACCATAATACAATGGTGCTAATTTATGATTGCTTCTACGTTGGAGTGAGAACTGTTTGTATGGTTGTAGCTTCAGCACAACCATATCTTCCTCCTAAAACTCCCTATCTGTTCGTTCGGCATCCGCATACTGCTTCATCCAATTCTGAGCCCTTTGCAAATGAAATTTGGTAATGTTGAGCATTGCTTCCCGGCTCTGTAGAACTCGATCAACCTCCATTATCTTGGAATCCCCTACAATGTACGGTGTGCACACTGGAGGTGGGTACCCGTATAAAACTTCAAATGGTGTAGTACCAATGGCGGTTCGATAGGTAGTGTTGTACCACCACTCTGCTAAAGTCTACCATCCCCTCCACTTCTAAGTAGATTCACCACAAAAACATCGTAAATACGTCTCCAAAATCTTATTCACTGTCTCGGTCTGACTATCTGACTGTGGATGGTACGCAGTCGAAAACTTCAGATTAACTCCTTGTAACCGCAACAATTCCTGCCAAAACTTGCTTAAAAACACTGGATCTTTATAGCTAATTATTGACTTAGGCATCCCATACAGCTTAGACACATTGTTAAGAAACAATTCGGCAATATCATAAGCAGTGTAAGGATGTTTCACCGAAATAAAATGTCTATACTTTGTAAACCTGTCAACTACCACCAAAATTACCGACTTTCCCCGCGAGTGTGATAATCCTTCAACAAAATCCATACTCACCTCCTTCCAGCTTCCCTCAGGTATGTTGATCGGCTGAAGCAACCCAAGATATGCAGAATTGTCGTACTTATTACGCTGGCATGTCATGCAATTCTGCTCGTAAACTCGCATGTCCCTGTCCATTCCCTTCCAATAAAACATTGCTTGCAGTTTCTTAATGGTCGCCACCGCCCCTGCATGGCGTCATCGTGGCTAATGCATATAATCTGTTGACGAAGGGTTGGGTTAGCTTCGATCACCAGACGCCCTTTCCACCTCAATAATCCTTCCTTTAGCAGTACCCTCTTCTAACCTTTTAATTAATTCCTGGATGATGTTGTCCTCCTGCCAACTTCTCCTGATGCCATCTAACATTTCACTCTGTATCTGCGACACGACCATCATCAACATCTCGACACTCGTAATTCTAGAAACTACGTCCACGGTTGCGTTCTCCTTACCACTGTGGTACTGCACCTCAAAATTGTACCCCAGTAATTTCGGCAGCCAAGATTGTTGAAATGGTGTAGACAACCGTTGTTCCAATAGGTAATTCAAACTTCAGTGATTGGTGCGAACAATGAAAGGTTTAGGGGTCAGGTAATGGTGCCATTATTTGATGGCCTTTATGACTACCAAGAATTCCTTTTCGTATGTAGACAAGCCTTGATGTCTTGGTGATAGAGATTTGCTTAGATAAGCAATAGGATGTCCCTCCTGTTGCAACACTACTCCTATTCCTTAGCCACAGGCATCCTCTTCAATTACAACGGTTTTGGAAAAGTCGGGCAATGCCAGTACTGGACCAGTGATGATCGCCTTCTTCAGTGTTTCAAAGGCTCCCTGTTCCTCCTGTTGCCAACTCCTGTTGTCCACCTTCTCCTTGGTGAGCAATTTTGTCAAAGGTTTCACCGTAGATCCATAACCTTTAATAAATCTCCGGTAATACCCAGTGATACCCAAGAACCCCCGCAAGTCTTCAATACATTTGGGTGTTGGCTAATCCTCAATTGTTTTTACCTTCCTGAGATCGGTGGCTACCCCTGCTTCTGAAATTGTATAGCCAAATAATCAACCTGACGAGCCCCAAAAATGCATTTGTTTCCTCTTAAAAACAAGTGATTGTCCAACAGTGTATTAAGTGCCACTGATAAGTGTTCTACATGCATTGCCAACGACGAACTGTAGATCAAAATGTCGTCGAAAAAAACCAAAATGAAGCGACGGAGGTAAGGTTTAAATAGCTCATTCATCACCCGTTGGAACATAGGTGCATTTGTCAGACCAAAGGGCATCGACAGAAATTCGTAATGCCCTTCATGCATTTTAAAGGCTGTCTTTGGAATATCCTCGGGTTGCATGCGGATCTGGTGATATCCCAAACGTAGGTCCAGCTTCGAGAACCAACTCGCCCCATGCAACTCGTCAAGGAGTTATTCAATTAGGGGTATTAGGAATTTGTCCTTTACTATATACCGATTCAACTCGCGATAGTCGACACACATTCTCCATGAATTATCCTTCTTTTTGACGAGTACCATCAGCGATGCATACGGGCCATAGCTATGGCGTATAAAACCCTGCTTCAAGAGCTGCTAAACTTCATGCACTATGATATCCTTCTGCGTTCCCGTATATCGGTAAGGTCTTACGTTAATAGCATCGATTCCATCCTGTAGCACAATCTGGTGATTATACTGGCGATTCGGAGGTAACTGAGTTGGCACCTGAAACACTTCTGCGTAATTAGCCAACACCACATTAATTTCGTCGAACACGCTACCTTGCTTCTCTGTTAATGTCATCTGCTGGAATTGGTACTCCATTGGAGTTGACAGTTGCAGCATGAATAGCTGCCCCCCTAGTTCCTTGTAATGTTTTCTGAAGGCCTTTACTAGAAATGACCCTAGACTTGCTGTCCGGACCTCCCTTTAAGGTTACCACCTTCCCTTCCCACTGAAATTTCATCTTCCTAGTTCTGAAGTTACATAAGACATCGTCCAAGCCTATGAGCCATTGGACTCTCAAGACGACGTCGCAACCTCCTAACGCTATCACCAATGCATCCATGCAAAACGATATCCCCTGCATCACCTATGCAAAATTCTTACAGCACTAAGTACATTGCAATTGTAAACCCCTACCCACCATAATGGTTATCAGTTCAATTTCCCACACTTCACACGCCCTCTTTTTTACCACTGTCACATCGACAAAGTTGTGAGTGCTGCCATTGTCGTTGAGTATATGAATTTGCTTCCGTTGATGAACCCCAATCAAACGCATTTGCCTTAATTCAGCCTCACCAGCAAACCCAGTCATCGCCTGCATCGATATCATCGGACACTCTTCCTCTTCCTCACCAGCAGCCTGATTCTTTCATGCGGAATTAGTTAATTCTATCTCTGGTTCATCTTCAGGTACCACAAAAAATTGGAGTTGCCTCTTCCGGCATTTATGTCCAAACGTGTATTTCTTATCACACCAAAAACTTAGGCCCTTCGCTCGTTTCTCATCGAAATCCTTCATACTGACAGCGCGGGGTGTCTTGTAACGTCTCATTGGAGAACGTAGGGGGACAGGTGGTGTGGGTAATATACCGTCAGCACTCGATTGACGGTGAGAAGCTGTAACGTGGCATTGGTGGCTTCCCGCTGATCGTAGACCGAGTGTGTGGTGTGCGATTCAACATGGACACTCCTGTCGCCATCAATATGGCTTCTTGTTTCCTTGCCAATGTATACACCTGATGCAATGACTGTGGCTCATGTAGTTTCACCGCTATTCTGACTTCGGTCTTAAAACCTTTCACAAAGAACCCTACTAGGTAATCCTCTGAAAGTGCTAACCAATTGGAATGATGATTGAACTGGGCACAGTATTCTAACGTCGTCCCAGTCTGCTGCAGCTCCTTAAAATCGCCTACTGGGTCATCGAACATCTTAGCATCAAACCGTTGTGTAAGGGCCTTCGTAAACTCCATCCATTCGACCACCTCAGTTTTAAGTCGGTTTTGAAGGAATAAACTGTACCATTCCTGCGCCCACTCGTCCATGTGTAGGATGGTGACATTTACCTTCATATGCTCGGGAGTTTGGTCAATCTGGAAAAATTGTTCGCATCGATACAGCCATAATTTGACATTGTCGCCGTCGAATGAAGGGAACTCGATTCTTCCTAGTCGAATGGAGCCGCCATTGTCGTCCTTATCGAGTGGTATAGGATTAGTTTTTGATGGGGAACCCGAGAGGCTACTGCCCTCCCCTTGTCTAAATCCTTCCATGGAGAACGTCGACCATAGCCCCCCCTATGTCCTTCAGTTTTTCAGTTCGCCCTTGTACCTCTGACAATAACTTCTCGCTTCTATCATGCATCAACAACAACAACCGTTTATGCAGCCCTTGCGCTTCCATAAGACTTTTCAAGGTGTCCTCCAACCGCCTGAACTCCGCTCCTCTTGTTCCTTCCTCCATTGATGATCCCAGTCGACTCTGCTATGATACCAATTGCTATAAATATTAATAATAACTTTGACCGGAACACGTTTACGCAAATTCGGATACAGAATTGGTTGTAAGAAAGACAGACAAGAGAATTACAGAGTGAAGAGGATTAAGAGCATGACAATGATAACAACTCAGACATAACGTACAATGCTCTGAAACCTACAATATATGCTCTCTCACATTCATCCCCTACACCCGCATACACGATAAGTTCCCTACTCTTATTGCTAAACGTTGCGTAATACTCGACAGCTCCCTTACTGCGCTGTTCCATGTTTAAATGTCTTCATCTTCCAAATTCGCCGTAACAAATTTACCCGGATCTTAGCTAGAACCCCTTTCTTCTATAGGATTCGAGTGACGAGAGTCTTGAGGTCCATCATTTCTCTGGTGTAATCGTCCATTTTCGATCGTGACAGTGAGTTCTGTGCGCGCTCGCTCTGTTCTCTACATGTAGAGGCGCATGTATATATATTGAAGAGACATTGTTGTTTGAAAAGTAATGATCTTTGGACACGAGAGAGGAAACAGAGAGATGCCCGAAGGTAATATAAAAGGAATATAAGAACAATGTTGGGGTTTAGCATTTCCAATTTTTAATTTAACTCAAATTCCACTCAAAATGTCCATTAATATCAGCTGGACCTGGACTTGGATCTGGACTCTGAACCCTTTTGCCATCCTTTAAGTAAAGCTTGGAATGGTACAGTCAGACAAGGAGGATATCAGGTGATCCGATAATGCAATAAGTAGCATTAACATTATTTTCTTATTGATAGCTGGATAAGCCGCCATTGCAGCAGAACTCTGCTGCTACTTACAGACATACACACACACATATATATACATCATATCAGCCATACTTAAAACCTTGGATCAAAGTCTCAGATAACGTATTATCATCGACTATCCTAAAGGTATTTGGCAAAGACAGACTCCACAATACCCTGAGCTATGGGGTGATAACACTTACGAGCCTCTGCAAAAACCCTTTTAGCCAAAACCTTCTCTTCTTCATTTTCAGTACCTTGAACAAGAGCTTTGTAGAGTGGACGAAGGTACCTCATCCTACCAACTTCCTTCAGAGTTTTCTCAACTTCACCATAGTAACGTCGACATCTAGCAGAAATGGCCAGTTCCAAAAATGCTACTTTGATCTCATAATCTTTCGACTCTGAAAGCCTGTACACTGCATCCAATGCTAAGACCTGCATGATTTGAACAAATGTTAATGCCTGTTAAGAGCACACACATTGAGCCAGAACTTAACTAGTTTTGGATCAATATAATAAGTTCATCAGTCGGTTCAGAGACCAGAGAAACTGGAGTTTTTTTGGTTGTAAACTTGTATATGAATACAGATTCATATGACTGTGTCATCCTGAAACAATTTGCTTCACACACAGATATTCAAGTGGCATAGAGATGATGAGCTCTGTGTAGTCTCTTCTCTTCCATCCCGAATCTTATTGATACCAAGGATCGTTTGTAGTTATCTAGTTGTTTTCTAATTTAATTAAAGGTAGTTAGATCACATTAGATTACATCATATCTTCATCTGTTTTGATTGAATGAAGGGCAAGGATGATCCTAATGATCCTGCCAGCTAAAGAAAAGCATTTCTATTCATCAGAAATTATTGTATCACACGAATTTTGAGACTTGGCATTAGCATGTTGAAACCTGCTTAAAAAGGGGGGATGCAGCACATCTGGACATGGAATGTCATATAATTATATTCAAGAAAACAAGATGAAACAAGTTGTTAAGTATGGCATGCAACTCAAAGGTATCTGTCAGTACCTGAGAAGCTTCAACAGATTTGGGTAGGTTCTCCAGGTAGAGCTCCCATCCCTGCCCCTTCCAATCAGCCACTTCATCCTCCCTCGGTATCCTTCCTGCCTTAAATTCATTTGCAAGCGAACGGATCCTTCCATAAAGTTCAGAAACCGGTTCGTATGCATCGGGGGGTATGCCAGTACCCTCAGTCCACAACTTTAGGTCTATATCTTTCTCTATTCCAGGGACATTTGCTTTCAGGAAATCAAGAAATGTCTCTGTATCAATTGACTTGAAGGTGGAAATGTACTTCTTAAGTGTTTCATTCCCACAGACAAAATAAAAACATCAAAAAACTACGCTGTTGTGAATTTATCTCCATGATCAGATAAGAATTCATCAACACACCTGATGCTCAATCCGAAACAGAAATTGGAAACCTTTCGCGTGAGTAAACAGCATCCGGATCCACCCCTTCCTGATTGGTTCTAAGTTTGGTGAATTCTAAATTGTCTGTAAACCTCTACTCCTCCAACCAATTCCAATATTAAGTGTAGCCCTATCTTCTCCTTGGATACCCTCAACAATTCTCCTCTCTGCGTATGTTGTAAATCCCTAAAACCATAAAATTTGTAAGAACTGAAGAAACAGACACATCATCTAAAACCATAAAAAACTTGTAAAAACTGATGATACAGACACATCCTCTACCATAAAACCACGAAAGAAGTATACTCCATGGTTTCAAGGTACGTGTATTTCTAGTTGAAAGCTATAGAATTTGCACAGATCTCCAATTCCAAATAGTAAACACAAGCCAATCATTGACCTACCTCATTTAACCAGAAGTGCTCATTGTTCTTGTTAGTGATCAAATTCCCAGTCCAACTATGAGCCAACTCGTGAGCCACCACTTGTGCTCCGCTTGAGTCACCTCTGATTACAGTAGGAGTCAAGAACACCATCCTCGGATTCTCCATTCCACCATAAGGAAAGCTCGGAGGCAACACCAACAAATCAAATCTTTCCCACACATATTCTCCAAACAACTTCTCTCCTTGCCTTATCATCTCATCCGTCCCCGCGAACTCCTTCGCCGCCGCATCCAACACTCCGTTCACAGCTTCTGAGTAAACTCTAGTCCTTGGACCCACCTCTCTGAAACCCAACTCCCCAACAGCAAAAGCAAACAAATACGGAGGAATTGGCTGCTCCATCACAAATTCCTCCACAACCCTCCCTTTTGCAGACCATAAAGCTTGAAGGTTGAACCCCACATCATCGGTAAAACCCTCACTCACGTCGCCAGCAACTGGGTCTCGGCGATCACAGTGCTTGGCGGACATCACGGCAGAGAGCTGCCGAGGTATGTTCAAAAGGGCAGAGTAGCGGATCCTCGCCGCTGGAGTGTCGTGACATGGCAAAACGGAGCGAGCGTGAATGGCCTGACATTGAGTGTAAACAAAAGGATGAGTTTTTTTGAACGTCTGAGGCGGAGAGAGCCATTGAAGAGCGGAGGAGGACGGTGAAGTGGAGTAGAGAACAAGAAGAGAGTCTTGGTGACTCAGAGTGACAGTGAGGTTTTGACCTTTGACAGGGTCCTGTTGTGAGAGAGAGAAAGGAATTGGAGTTAAGGTTAGTGGGTCGAGCACTTCGTAGACGGAGAGAGAACGGGTGTCGAGAGAGAGATCGCCAGAGTGGTGGCGGGAGAGCGAGAGGAGAGCGGCTGCGTGGATGGTGGAGGAAGGGAAGTCGAAGTAGAGGGATAGGGAGACGTGGGTGGTGAATGGGTGAGCTGACTCGGTGAACGAGTGAGGATCGATTGGTGGCATTGTGAGTGACTGAGTGAGGAAGGGAGTGAGGGAGTTGATGGGGCTTGGTCGGACATTTAAGGAATGTGAAGGTAGTGGAGCTATGACGCTAAGGATCTGATGCTGTCCGAGGATTGGTTTAGTTCGTTTGAGTGGATATTGGATAAAGGAACTTACTGAAAAAGACAGGTGTTTTGTCTTTTGTGTTCATATTTTCCGTTTCCAATAGTCTTGGATCATGAGATGTCTGTCTGTCTAACTTATCCAATATTATTGGAAACATCTAATTGTGGTAATGGGCTGGACGGATGCCAGTTGAGCCGGTCTTCAATTTCCAAAAATCTTGGATGAGATGTTTGTCGTAACGTTTCCAACAGTCTTGGGTATAAAATGCATTTTAAATTTTAATATTTAAAATATAATACAACTTAGAGTGTTAATATTTTGAAGTTTTCAGGTTATTTTTAAAACATTCAAATAAACCTTTAATAGATAAAAAATCAATGAAGTGAACTTCTCGTCAGTTAAATATCATGTTAATATTAACATGATATTTTAAAAAAAGCAAACTTCAATATCATGCATTCATTTTTTGAAATTAATTAAAAATATGACCTAATTTTTATTACAATATATAAAAATAATATCACATCAACATTAACGTGATATTGAACTTACATAAAATTAACGATGTTAAAATTTCCATTTATTTATGGTATGTTCTGAATATTTTTTAAAACATTAAATTTTAATTTAAATGCTTTAAAATGTTACAATTTATTATGTATTATATTGTAAGCGTTCAAACCAATCTGATTCCAACCCCTAACATATGTGGTTCAAATTTAATTAGTTCAAATCTAATTAAAAACCCCGACAAACTCGTATCACGTTATCGAAATTAATTGTTTAAAAGAATACCATTTTGAAAGAATAATAAAATCATTCAAGCCTTTTGGGTTGAGTCTGTAACTCTCGGGTATAACTCACTGATTTCAAATCGAGTCAAAGCCTAATTGTCATTTTCGGAGACATTGTCAAAAAGTGAAATTTTAATTTTAACATTTTTATCAAAACATGTGCGTCGTGTCAATAATATTTAGGAATGACAATATAACCCGGGCTCAACCCAACTTGAAGTTAAAGAGTCATAGGTCGAGCTCAGCTCAGGGCTATTTAGGCCCAACTGAGAGTGATAAAACGATGCCATTTTATTAAAAATATTATTTTTTATCTTTTAAAAAATTTAATAAATTGAGCTGAATATTCCATGATTTGACCATTACTTTGTAAAAAATAATATTATTTTTTAGTTTTATTTTAAAATTTTAATAAATTGAGTTAGATAGCCCATGATTAAGTCAAACAAC
>JANIHZ010000007.1:53600393-53613578 GCA_027478365.1 Erythroxylum rufum
CTTCTAGCCCCGATATCGAAAAATATCATTCTTTATGGCTACAGAAAGCTTTCTACAAAATCTACAAGTTTCATGTATATCATTTTCTCAAATTTCGCCCAAATCAAAAAGTCAACTCTCAATGACCAAAAAGTCCACTTTCTCAATTCTCCAATTTTCACACTCTTTCTCTTTATTTCTTGATTTTCAACTTCCTTATATTCAAAACACTCATTTCTATTTATTTTTGTTTTTCTAATTTCTACCAAAAGTTCGGGGTCCAACAGATAGGATATTGGGCTTCATAATCGTACGACTAGAGCCTGTATCCATAAATCCAATAGCCTTAATGGGCCGATCATATTTGTCTTGCTGAAAGATTTGGATATGGACATACAGTCGTTGAACCGGAGTACGATCTATCTTCATACATGTCTGCTGTAACATGTATAGTGAATCATTACTGGTAGAGGTAGATGATTGTGACGATTCTTCTTCATCTGCTGACACAGAGACAACAAACTGTGTATCATTGTCCTCACTAGATTGTTCTTCTAGTAATTTCTCAATGTGACCCTGAGGATGAATAGGCATAAGTTTTTCAAGTTTTTCCAGAAATTTGGCATCTTTCCTGGTTGCCTTAGGACAATCTTTTGTGAAATGTTCCAAGCTTCCGCAGACAAAACATCGAGGCTTCTGCTTCTGTCGATATGATGACTTTTTGAAGAACCTTATAAATCTGCCTTTTCTGCTTATGTTCTTCTTCTTGAAGTTATGCTTCCAAGGCTTTATGCCTTCTTTCTTCCTGTGGAACTTTCTCCTTTCATAGTAGACTTGAGATTGATGAGCTTTCTTGCTGCTATGGCACTTACAAGTATGTTTATCCTTGTATTTGGTCTGGAGATATGGCTTCTTGCAAGCCTTTTTCAGAACTGGACCTCCTTTTTCAAGAGAAGCTATAGCAAGTTGATAGATTTCTCCAAAAGATATTGTAGACGTTTCTCTTTGTAGAGAACTTATGGTCCTTTGTAGTTATGACTGTATTTCATCTTAAAGGAATGAGATAAATGTATAGCGCAAGTTAACGTCATTCCATCCATTCAAGAGATAATAACTTTCCATCATGCGTTTAAAATGCTTTTGAAGGTTACGCTTATCGAGAGAACAACATTTCATTGCAAAATATTCTTGACGGATCTGCTTGTCAATCAACTGGAAGTCACCAATAAATTCTTTGTGAATTATACCAAGTAGTGCTCCAGTAGTTGTAACTTGTATATACCGAAGGCGTTGATACTCGCTCACACTTTGCCACCATTCTCGCAAAGTACCAGTAAATCTGGATGTAAATTCAGACAAAATATCCGGAAGAGGATGATTAGGTCTGGTCATTTGTAGATCAATCTAAGCACCGAACTCATGAAGTCTATCTCTCCATTTCTTGGGAGGTAGATCATCAAATGTGAACCAAGGACCTGAGGTAGGCTTGGTATTCGTCGATGTAGACTGCACAGTCGGTGTTTCTTGAGGTGCTGATTCTGGTCTGAAGGGCTCAGTCCCAACAGATTCTGCTTCACTGATTTCTGGTTCTTCAGTATGCTGAGGCATTGTCATCAAAACATTAGATAATTCTGAAAGATCGGCAAAATTAGCTGAATCATCAGTCAATGATGAAGAGACTGGTTCATATGATGACTATGACATGTGTTCTGATAGATCAGTTTATTGTTCAACTGAGCACTTTAACTCAGATGAGTTATCAGACGATGTTGCAGAGACTTCAGATGTATTACTTTCCGAATCAGTTTTCTCAAATTGAGAACTGAAATTATCTGCAAGTGTTTTAGAGGTCAGAGTAGCTAAATACTCTGTCTACTTAGCTTTGTCCTTCCCAAGTGAAGAGGTGGAAGGTTGTATTGGAGGTGGAGACTCTGGAGGAGTTTGAATCCTTAACGGCTTTCTCCACTGTTCTTCTGGTTTAAAAGGTGTATAAGAAGATGATGCTTCTGGAACCTTTGAAGATTGCTCAGAAACTCGAGGCTTAGGCATACGAGCAGATGTAGACTTTGACTTTGATCGTCGAGATTTCTCATGAGTTGTCTGAGGATGTACATACTGTCTAATCAAAGGAGAGTTAAACTTAAATACCTTTGAATAGTCAGCTTCTTCTGGATATCGTTGATACGAAGGAGATGGATATGATGGCTGAAGAGTTAAGAACTCTGAAGAAGATGAGCCATATATCTGTTGTGATTGAGAAGCGTGCATGTCTGCTTCCATTTGTCGTACAGTCCTTTGTATCTCTTGTATCTTTTGAACTTTGGAGTCGAATTCTGGCCCCATATACTGGGCTGAGATGTACTGACGAAGTTTAGCATCAAGGTGTAGAATCTGGGCTTTATAAGACTTGTACATCTTTTGTATCTGTTCCGAAACAGAATCGACTTTCCTATGTGTAGTAATATTTTGTTGACTAATTTCATCCAGCTTGGAATCAATCCTTCTCAGAACTTTGCTCTATGCTACTGCATTATTTGTCTACCAGTTCAACACTTCATCAGAAGGGTTTGACATAGGTGTACCATGTGAAGTAATTTCTGTGGCTTAGATGTACGAGTTAGAGATAACCCTCTGTGTTTCATCAGTACTCCTTGATAATTGAGGAAAGTTATCTTCATTTGGCCTTACCATCATACAGAGAGTAAAAGTAGGAGGTTGAATAGGAATTGCTGGCATAGATCTGCTGGATCCTTCAGTAGATCTGCGGATCCAGCAGATCTGCATGTTCTAGACGACCTGAGCATCTCCCCTAGAGACTTTGGTCTGGATCTTTTTATCATCAGTAGAACAGTTGGATCGTCTTGATCTGGATCCTCACCAAGAGGAGGATACTGTTGAGAAGGTTGGCACCGAGATTTGGGCTTTTTCTTCTTCCTTCTCCTTTGATATCTTGGATCATCGTCATCTGTGTCTGACTCTGGGTTGAGACAGATCTCATAGTCTGTTTCGCACATGGATGGGTCGACATCCCATACAAAGTGTCCACGATGATGACTTACATAGGTTGGATCTCCATTGGATTTGAAATAATGAATAGGAGGACCGTCTTTACCTTCCGTATGAGAGAATACGGGCTGGATCATAAGGCTTTGAGCCTTAGATGATAGATCTGGTAGATCTTGTTGTTCCATGGGCTGGATCATCAGGATAGACCCTGATGTTGAAGGACCAGGCATGTCGTCGCTAAGTCTAGTGTAGATGGATTTGACTGAGCCATCTCTTAGCGTCTTCAGAATCGGTGGAGTCGTTGTATGAAAAGAGTGTCGATGAGGCGAGTGGAATACCTTCTGGTAGTTGGTAATCCATTCTGTTGGCATCAACTTTTCAAGCTCCTGTGAAGGCAATTGCTTCGGGATCTGGAGGATAGTAGTCTAATCATTAGATCGATCAGCGACCATGTAAAAGTACATCCAAAGTAGAATTTGAAAAGTTTATATCCAAAGCATGATTCTGTATACGGTAGATCATCTGGTAATGTAGAGTAGCGATGATGGTTGTAGGATCTTGATCTGCACCAGTGATCTTGATTTGAACCTGTAGACGTTCAAATAATGTGGGATCATCCAACCTAATGTTGAAATCAGGTGCTATGGTCAAGATGACACTTCCTCTGTCAAGAATAGTCAGCAAGGTACCAATCAGTGCATTTTGGTACGTTGTATAGGCAGTGTCCAGAAGGGATATCCTAGTTGTTGCAGGAATACCTTTTCTTCCATGCAGGGTAAGAACACGTCGTAGGGCTCCAAAGTGTAGATGTGTATGATTATGTTCTTTCCATAAGGCGATCAACTCCATAGGGATGCCCGAGTGGTACACTTTCCTTGTTGTCTTTATCTATTGGTCAGGTTAGTTCGGATTATAACCTGCGTACTCCTAGGATTTTTAATCCTTGATTACTGTTAGCCTTGTTGCTACATATGGTTTTTCACGACTACTTGCGAAATTCCTTGGAAACATACAACCTTCGCATCTTTGTTAGGTGGGGAACATTGATAGTAGGTAAGAAAGGGAGTAAGAAGAGAGTTGCATAAGAATCATGAAAACTTCTTCAAATCCAATTCATTTATCGTCAAGTTTGTCTTTGTCTAGTTTGCCTAAAAGTGTGAAGCGTGTTTTATCCAACAAAATAGAAAATCTTGTAGAAGTCACTCATGCTACCTCATAAGGCCCTACAAGGTAACGGTGAAACATTCCCCAAATATACCCCCCGCTCTGAAGCCCACATTCATAACTGGGATCAGATAGCGCCGTAGAACGATCCCCTTAACATTCGGGGAGTCGAACCCGCGACGTGAGGCAAACCCAGGCCGCAACCCATTGGCTCTGATACCACTGAGCTACACTATAAGGCCCTACAACTGGGTAATGTTTCACCGTTACCTTGTAGGGCCTTATGGGGTAGCTCAGTGGTTAATGTTTCACCGTTACCTTGTAGGGCCTTATGGGGTAGCTCAGTGGTATCAGAGCTACCAGGTTGCGGCCTGGGTTTGCCTCACGTCACGGGTTCGACTCCCCAAATATTAAGGGGATCGTTCTGCGGCGCTATCTAATCCCAGTCATAAATGTGGGCTTTAGAGCGGGGGATATATTTAGGTAATATTTCAACGCTACCTTGTAGAGCCTTATGAGATAGCTCAGTCCAGAGAATCCGGTATATTTTGGACACAGGTTCCTGTAGAACACATTCAAAATTGATCAGTCACTTTGAAGATTGACAAATTTCATTAATGGAGGCTCTAAAGAGACCGAACAAAAGAGAGAACCTGAATGGATTTGTTGGAACCAACGTAGTACTGATCAACAGTCTTCAATCAACCAACACGAGGCACCGAGTGAACTGTCGATCTTCCGTGGAACTATTCTGGAAGTCGTGTTGTAAGTGATGTACTTGGATTCAAGACACAGAATCTGCATCGTCGTTACCAGAAACAACAATACAGGCCACCATGTATGGATTTTCATGTTATAGCTTGGAGAGTAGCTAAGTTTTGGAAGGTCAAACTTGCGCATTGGCCAAGGTTTAAACATTGAAGTGTATGCAAGAAGACGAGAAGAGAGACAACTGGTTTTTGTTTTGCTCTTGTTTGATAACGAGAATATGGAACTTTTGTATGTCTATATCGTTTTCCTTCTGAATTGATGTTCTTGGATGGATGAATTATATGATTCTTTATTATACTACAGCCAACAATTCGAGTCCAAGTATGAATTCCTTGGACGATTTCATAAACTGTTCAAGATGTTAATTTAATCAGATGAACTTATTGGATTGAGACCAACTTAGTCTTTTCACTGCAACAAAACAAGAAATGGTGTACTCAACGTGGAGGCAAATCCATGTCTAATCTGCATTGCCTTGCATGGACCTTATTTAGAAGCAAATTCTAGGAGGAAGGTACGGATTTCCATTGGAGAAAGCTCAACGATTAGTGTTTCTGGATCTACAGGACCTCCTCTCACCACCTCTGGCTCTTCCCCAGAATCTCCTACTTTCCAAACCAGTCTCTTCTTCTCCATTTCTGCTCTTTCTTGGTTTGCAGATAAATTTGTTTCTGTGATCTTGTTTACCTAATAATTCAATCAAGATTGAAACTTTACTTTTAATCTTGTACTTCTGGTGCTAATAAGCCTTAAAAATATCATCTTTGAGCAGCCATTTTCTCTTACCTTCTTAAAAGAAAAGACCCTTTTCAGCTCAACTCTTGCCATATTCGAGAGATCATTGTCCTCTCCAATCTTGTATTTAAAGCAAAGAAATAGTTGGAAATTGAAATAGGAACAAAAGTGGGGGATCTCTGAATATGAAATTTAAGAAGCAGAAACTGATCAGTACATACCTCATACAAGTGTGCCAACCGAAGTAGCACCTTTCTGTCCTCCAATTCCTGCAGTTTAAGAATGATTAAGGTACTGAACTATAAAAAGATTAATGGCAAGGTAGCTTATTTGGCAAAAATCAATGAGTTCTGGCTTTGAATTGAGAGACTGAGACTGAACAATCTGCTTGAAAAACACAGGCCTCTGGAGTTAACTTTTACTGATTTTATGTTTATGCCTAAGACAGTCTTCAATACCAAAGAAAGTTACACACCTGAAGAGTTATAATTGCCACGTTGTCAGGTAAAACATAAGAAGAATCCATCCCAGAAAATTTTGTACCACTGGACTTTGTCCAATGATCTCCATCCTGCAAAATGTTTATAATAACATGAGAATAGGTGAACATAATTTAACAACCTAAATGCATCAGAGACCTCAGTTTCACCTGCTCTGCAAAGGCTAAGAGGAATGGAGAATATATCTCTTGACCATATGATCGACGCCACTTAGCTCCCTCCCCGACAGGATCAATTCTGAGGTAATACTTTCCCACAATCTGTAAATGCAAGTAAAATCGATTTAAGCAGAATGTTTAAAGAGAAGTCTACACTGCAGAAGTGAAATGTGCTTACTGTTAATCCTGTACATTCGTTATGAACACAAACTGTTTCATTCAGTGCCTCTGATACACCTCTATCATCATCCTTGAGCAACCTCCTATAGGAAAGACAAAATCATTTATTCCAGAAGTTCGACAACAGTGTTAGCTTATCTACTTGCAGAAAAAGATTTTAGGAAGAACCTGTGGACCATGATTTCTAATTGCCCATCAACAATACTTGACCCTCCCACAGCTCGATCAACCAGAATGGATACCTCTGAGGTGTTATCCTTCATGTACATTCCAAGATTAATCTGAGGTGATGAAAACAAACATAAGGATGGCTGAAAAAATAATCAAATAAGCAAGTATGGTCAAGCAAAACTTCAGTGGTGTGAAGAAGGTCAAAGTACTACTAAACTACTGTCTAAAGCCCTTATCATTTTTCTTCATCACTTGCATCTCAATTTCCTCTCGGTTTGTAATTCAGTAGCCAAATTTAGCGGTTCCATTAGGCTAGCGATATGCTATGTATTATTGATAATTTCCACAGAACACAGTAAGATGATTTCTTGAGAAGTTACATATCTAGGACTTTATGCAACCGCATATTCACTCATTTTCCAAGCAGAAAAGCACTTAATCAGTAACTATGGTCCGAGAAGGTGTCTGTCATGGAGGTTACTACGTGACAACTTTCTAACAGAAGGACATACGATCTTCAAGTAACTGACTAAGTGTAATCCAATCATAAAGCATTTGTACCGGATAATAATTTCCTGCTACAGGCTGATTTACTTGCAGATCCCAGTCTTTTCTGTATTCTCGAACCTGCAAAAGAAAATTTCATTAACACAAAATAGCAATGTGACAATGGCCTTTTTTGAAAAGTAACCTCACCAAATAAGGAACATACCCTTTCAATGAAATCACGGCCATTTGAATCCGTATAGAATCTTTTGTTGTTTTTTGTAGTTGTTATGATTTTAGTTATGATCTCTTTGCCAATACCATCATCAATCGGGATCGGTCCAACCTGATGTTGACAAAATTGGTGAGAATTGTTCCTATGGCACCGTTTACTCTCTTCAGAAAAACATTAAAGGTGAAAGCACGGATTTACATTAACAAAATTTTATTAGACTTACAGTGAACTCAAACTCAACATGTTCTTTTCCTTTGTATAATCTGGTTACCTGTTTTTGCAACTATGGATCAGTCACAGAAAGCAATAGCTATATAATATCACAAATCTTTGATACTTATGATTTTGAACTGTAAAAGACACTTTTCTTATTGAAATAGTTTCTCTTGTAGACTGTAAGTTAAAGGATGTCCTTTGCCTTACTGTGGTTGAATTAGCACCTTCCCTCAGCTCATCAGTTGCCACTTCAAGCTGATGATAAGGACACAACCTTCCTGATACCTTACATAATGTATCTAACTATACTAATATTTCTATTTCTGGACTTGGAAAGTTGAAACTTACAACTTGATTTTCATAATCAATTGCGGAATGAGACAAAATACCTGAGAAATCCATGAATTTATTCGCTGATGTGCTTCATGGAGCAATGGCCCTCGCAAAATAGTTATATCAACCTGAAATATAGCTCAACATTTCATTGAAAGTAGAAACAAACTCTTCATGAGTTAAGCACTCCAGGGGATCTTTTCTACCTTTCCGTCAAATTCGATAGGATAGCTCCCATTCGGACGGAAGATGTATGCTCCAGAGGCCTTCAGAAAGTTGAATTCCATAGTATTAAACAAATTTGTCCATGCCTGATGGGACAATGATACAGCAAAAAGGTGATAATCGAATGAGAAGGCTGTAATACCTGTGTATCGTTCTTGGTTGTCCCATACCCTGCATAATAGCCATATACTTGCTCCAGAGAAGCTTTTACCTTGAAGTACAGATTCAAACTACTCAGGTGCAAGCTCTTTTTAGAAATGTACCTTATTCCTAAAACTTAAGGATAAATATCCATGAATAACAAACATATCGGGATGAAGAAATTAAAAGGTAACATACCGATCTTCTGCTATTTATGTACGTGTTAAGATTTCCTTCTTTCCTGGAATAAACTAATTTCAGATTTCCTGGCCCTATTTGGACTCCATCTGTTTTTGGTGATTCTGTTCTGAGGTTTTGCATGTCAGAAGTTGCAGCTGTAGGCATAAAGAGAAAAGGAGCAACCGGATCTCTCACGTTAAAATCTATAAAAACCTTTCTTCCATGTAATAGCTACTTCAGGTCCAAAAATTACCGTGCATACCACCTTGCTTATCGATTGATGTAGCGGACGAAATAATATAGGTGTTGAAACCCAGAGGAGGTACAGATGCAGAGAATGCAAGCCAGTATTTGGGAGTGACATTGGGAGAGATGCCCAAATATGCTTTAGAATGATAGTTTCTTATGCCTATGGAGGCATCCAATAAAGGTAAAAGCTGAGATTCAATTCTGTTTCCTCTTGAATCTTTAACCATGACGTTCTCATTTATAACCTACACCAAGTTAGGCCAGGTCAGAAGATTGCGTATAGAACATAAACACTATACATGTGAAGCTGTCTATCTTTCTCCAGAATTTGTTAGTTTCTGTATAGTTTCTGAAACAATAGGCAATTCATGAGGACTATATACACATTATATACAATCTAGTTGAACGTGGTTTCTCTCCATGGAAACTGAGTTATTCAGGAAGTGATCGGACTTTTCGAACTCACAGGAAATCTTATAAGATCCTCCTTTTTCCATCCCAAGGAATTGTAAACAACGACCACCTACAGAAGATATCATAACGATATGTGTTTTAGTGCAGTGAAATGACAATTCTACACAAGATTGTGAAATTTCATTCTTTCTCCTTAGTCCTCACCAGGCTTTTCCCATTTGACAGACGAACCTCTGATGCAGGACAGTAACTTATATTCAGAAGAGGGCACTGAAACAGTTGAAACAAAAGAGAAAGCCACAAGTAAATATAGCATAAAGTCCGATTGGAAAACTTTCACTACCAATATAGCTCGAGGATGTATCAACTATGTTCATGATGGTTGATAAATGAGGCATGGAAGTTCTCATAATTGCAAGACTGGAATGAACGACGATTGTACTTCTATATCTAAATTTGTGAAACTGTAAATTCCAACAGAAGTACAATCTAATTAAGGGATCAGTGTCAACCAAATCCTTAGAAGTAAGAGGTTGATACAAAGTAAAACAAGACAGAATTTAAGCAGAATAGGTCTTTTACCTGCTGAAACTTATTCACTTGATTGATGCAACCAGTTTTCAAAGACGAATCTACTATGCAAGAAAGAGATGCTCCAACCACTTTCTCAGCCTGAAAGAAACATTATTAGACGAGACTAAAATTTAGCAATAAAAGCTTCTGGAATAGCGAAAACAAACCTCTGTATGACCTTTTGACAACCGTGCTGCATAATCATTAGCAACATGCTGCTTCTCTGTGCCGGAAACTGCATCATGATGTTGAACAGTTGCTAAAGCGTCGGCCAAAGATTCCGTGTTAGGTCCTGCTTTACTAAACCCTTTAAAAAATTCTAGTTGTCTCGCTGCCTGTATGGTCATTGCTGTTCAGTGAGCATAATTTGTTCAAGAATTCCCCAAGATAACCAATCGGGTCTTACCAAATAGTAGCCACTCAGTTTTCTAACATAGCTTTTGAGGGCTGGTCTGCTTGTAAAATATCCTGTCCAGTAAGCATTTTCTTTGTCCGCATAGCTGATACATTTGAACCATATTGGACAGGTTAAAACTGCAGGGAGAGACTAAATGCAAGTAAAATTCAATCGGTATTTGAAAGAACTAACGGGAAGTAGTCATCGGTCTTGAGAGGCCAGGATTCCTTTGTCGAATGCTTAGCATCGGTATATATTGAAGGGGTTGAGTACAGGGCATTAACACGCCCATCCTGCAAGTATTTCAATCCAGAACTTCCATTAGCATCATGAGTTAGGAACTTAATATGATGAGATGACTTCAGAAAGCATCATAAAGGACTTTTATCAGAATCAGGACCGGCCCTAGACAAGGGCTGGGCGGGCACCTCATAAATAACATGGAACAACACATGAAAGCTAGCTAACTATTCATTGCCTCTTTAGATATCATGAGCTTTCTCAGTTAGGACTAACCTGATTTACATAGTTGATAAGTTTGTCCATTTGTGTGAACCATGTCTCGGCATAATGATACTGGAAATCCGTGCCCATCGTAAACATGATGTGATCCGTTCGAGTTACGTTAGCCTGGAAATGGTAAGACTTACTATTAACATAAGCACGATACTGGAGTAGCAACAAAGATCAAAGAAGTAATTCTGTAGGCAAGGTGATAGAATCAAGTAGTTCTTACAACAGCTTCCACTCCTATACTTGTAACAGCCAAAAGATTATCAATAAGATACATGGTCCTCAATCTTCAAGTGAGTAAGTCTACGAATGGAAGGTGATATGCTATTGAATCTGAATAGAAGTCTTCAGAGCAAACTAGAGAGCTCAAGAATCAAAGTGAAGAAACAGAATCATGATCTTACTTGAGTCATTGCAGCAGATATAAATTCATTCACTCGCTCGGGGACATTGTAGTCGAACAAATCGGTATCATCCTTCGACGTAAGAAGAGCAACAAGAATCACCATATTGAAGAAATATAAACTTAAAAGTGAATTGCCAAGAATTATTTACTAGAAGAGTCTGACCTGTGGTTTACCTGGACAATGGGGGAATCAAAATGCTCAGTATTCACTTCATAGTAGAAGTCACCTGGAGCTCCATAACCCTCAGGGAATGCATCAGCAAATATCTACACAAATGCAACTCAATAAGACAATTAATATGAATAATCAAAAAGTAATGAGCAGGAACGTTTGAAAAGAAGATAATTGTTGATTTGGATGTGTGCTTATATTATCAGGCATCTTAGACAGCATTATAGACAAAGAGGAAACAGGTGAAGATACTAGCCTGTGCTGACGAACCAAAAGTTTTAGAGCCCCTCCAGACAACCTCAAGACTCTTCTCATTTTTCCGTTTAATCATGTCTTGGTAGTCGATTCGTCCGAAAAAAAGAGAGTCAAATCCAACCTGAAACCAGAGATTGTGTTCAATAAATTTGCTGGATATGAAGCGGCATAGCAGCTTTCATTTACCAACAAGTCCCCTTGTGTCTAACTACTCATAGAAGCTAATCCCAAAAGATCAAACTTGTCGACGAGTGATCAATGAGAAGATCAAAAAAGATTCATCTGAATTTGAAACCTGTGCACCCAACAAGTAAGCCTGAACTGCAGAATGTCCGAAGGGATCGACTTGCCAACCAATTCTAGGAGTCACATTGAACTCTTGTTTGATGAATCTATGCCCCAGAGTTGTCTGATCAATCATGTCTATGTAATGTGCTGTGGCCTCATCGTGCATGCACATGCCTCCATTTCTGCAATCGGAAGATCCAGAACAACAATTTACATCACAAGCTTCCCAGAACACAATGCATCCAATTCTATACATAGGAAAAGTGATAATATGATCTCATTTTACATAACCAATCCGCATCTTCTATGTTAATGAATATAAACAACAAAAAGTGTATGTATGGGTGGATTTTATGCTACATTAGCTCAAGTTGACCGAATCTGACAAGCCTCCTGACTTTATTCTGAACTTTCTTGTTCTGTTCTCTCCACCAACGTTGGAAAAATGCCTGTAGCATAGATAACAGAACCTTTTTTTCATGATTTTTTTTCAGGAAATTAAATCCCTAAGGTAACAAAAATCGAAAACTATCTTCAAAGAATGAAATGTTCAGGTCATTCAAAACTATAAAAACCTGTTCAACATATACAAACTTGCGATTCCTATCTGCCAACAACGCTGGAATTAAAGAGTCCAGTATATTCTTGACACAGGCTGCCTGTAGAACAAACCACCGACCAACAAATCGCAGCAAAAGTTAGCAACTTTTTTCTCAAATCAACCACTATGTAGTAAAACTACGTTAATGGAGGGGGGGACCTGAATGGAATTGTTGGAACCAACGTAGTACTGATCAATTGTCTTCAACCAACCTACGTCATCATGCGTGTGAGGCACCAAGTGAACGTTGAGCTTCCCTGGAACTATTCTTGAACTTGTGTTGTAAGCTATGTACTTCGCTTGAACGCACAGAATGTGAACCAATAACAGAAATAGTGGAAACCATTGCTGGATTGCCATGTGAGCTGAGGTTTAGCTTTGCAGAGTAGATATCACTTGGGTTGTGGGGGAAGAACTTGAACATGACTGAGTATAATAATTGAAGTGTTGGTGTTGTGGAGGAACACAAGAAAAGAGACAACTTGTCCTGTCTTTGTCTTGTCTTGTTCTCTACATTGTTGACGAGGATATGGAATGGAGTTTTGTTTTTTAGGCCAGCAGTATCTGTTGGAATGTGTGGATAATATCTTGGAGAAGGTATTTTAATGGCAGAATTTAGGTAGCAGTTTTGGGGCCTTGTTCTGGTTCATCACTTCCATGCATGAGTGCTTATCAATCTAAGACTTGTTTTCTTCTCTTTCCAAGTATAAATGGCTTAAATAGATATGGAAATGGGTAAGATAATTAAAATTTTCAATAAAATAGTCATTCCTCTCTTTTCAATAAATAATTAATATAAAAATTTTATTATACCATCAAAGTCAACATAATTTGTTG
>JANIHZ010000007.1:53642531-53655524 GCA_027478365.1 Erythroxylum rufum
TTAAATTTGTGTTAATTTAGTTTAAATTTAGAGAATTATAAATAATATTAAAGTAAGAATATCTGTTGATACGATATTGAATTGAGACAATGGGATGTGATATTTAACATTTCTAACTTAATTATATATCAAAAGAAGAGAAACAATTCTAAATTATAAATTGAGTATTGACTAGAATATTAAAATTTCAAAAATGATTGTGACCTTTGTAAGTGTTTAAAAAGATTATTTAATAAATTTTTTAATTAGTTATTTATAAATATGTGATTTTTTGAACTCGTTCAATTCGTTCCTTTTCATCGTTGTAGGTTCAAGATCGAGTCTTTTTGCATATAATCACCAAAACCCTAGAGTGTTTTTGGGGGAAGTGCAATGTCACCCTGAACTCTGTGCTGATTGCTCCATCTTTCAACTTTCACTTAGCTGTTTGTCTAAAAATTCAAGAAAACTCTCCTCCTATCTCTTATTTCTCTTCATCTTGGTTTGATTCCATTCCAAGTGAGACGATTTTGAATCCTTGTAGCTGAGTTCTGCGTTAAAGACCTTGAATTTTGAAGGCTTACATATCTGTCTCTGCAAGTTAAGCTGGTTTTCGTTCCCTGGTTGCTTGGTCTAAATCCGGTTCTGTACTCGGGTTCTGCACTAAAGTTCATGTTGGTCCTGTGGGCCATGAAATTTGAACCTGCACTGGTCTAGGAAGTGGTTCTCGAAGTTGCATGCATGTTTGGAGAACGGGAGGAGTGTGGGATTTGGTGTTTTTGTTAATGGAAATTTTATATTGATTTTAGATACATAATTTACTAAACTCCTGTCCATTTAATGTTTAAATTGCACTAATTAAGAGTTAATTATTTTAATTTTAGACGCACGTTAAATTTGAAACCTTGAAAAGCCTAAAGTAAAAAAAGCTCTAAGAGGAAGCAAGGACTAAACGTTAACGTTTTGGCCAAGAAGAATAACGGTTTTTGGCATGGAAAGGTTAAAACGTGAATCAAGTTTTAACGGATGAATGGGCCATGGTTTCTTTCTTTATTTTCAATTTTTTTAAAATAATTTTGTGTGCCTAATAACGTACATATATATATATATATATAATTTTGCGGGTACCTACGGGTACCCACAGGTTGGACCCGACCTATCCGCAAAATCAACAGGTGGGTCGGGTACGAGTAAATATAAATCGGATAAAAAAACATACCAACCCATACTCGAACTATTAAGGTGGGTACAGACAGGTAAACAAGTTACCCGTCCGTTTTGCCAGGTCTAGAGAAGAAAAGCGTGAGCTGGGGGACCAAAATAAAAACCCTCATAAAATCATTCAATACATAGAAAAGAGAGGTGCGTGAAGGCTGGCGGCGCAGAGGGAGAGTAGCAACGTGAGTGTGAGCTGAAAGACAGTGAATGCATAGGATAGAAGAGAGAGTTGGCGGCGGAGAGCAAAGAATACAAGAGTGTGCATGAACCAAGGGATGTGTGAATAAGGTGGACCAAGAACCTTATTTGTCACATCAAAAGAGAAGAAGGCTGGCCACACCATGTGCGTGAATAGGAGGAGATATATAAGCTTTTAAAAGCTTGGTGGGGGGCAACTTCTCAACGGCAGCAAGCATCTCCTTTCAAGACTAGATATTTGATGTTCTTTGTTTTTATTCCAAAGAAATTTGTTCACTTTGGCATTCGGTGGTCGGCGGTTGTCTTTCTCTTGTTTATTGCTTTTATTCCTTGAATTTATTTGCTCCTTCCGTTAACCTTAGTGTCGCTTGTTGCTTTCAAGAAATAGCTGTCATGGCCGAATGTTTGTTTTGGCTTTAAATCCTTTGCTTAAGTGCTACTTTATTGTTTTAATTTTTGTGGATTTAATCAATGCAAAAATATATTGTGACTATGATTTGTGTTACATTGATAAATATGTGTGAGTAAGTTTTTTTCGATTAAGGTTATGATTGATATTGGATTAGAAAATTTTTTATGGTATTGATTTTTGCTTAATTGATGCATATTTAGTCTTAATTTAACTTTACCACCTAGATTAAGGCCTTAGATAATCGAATGCCATAACCAATAGGATTTAATTTGTCGGAAAATTAATCAAGTAATATACTTGAGACTAAAGCGTAGACTAATCTTACAATCTTGTGTGAGGATACCTAGGATTAACGAACTTAATTTTAGGCTTCTTGTATTAAATGCCTTTTATTCCAAATTATCTATGGACTAAGTAGGTAACTCGGATTTAGAAGGGCATGGAATTCCTATGAACATTGGGTTCGACTTGCTTAAGTTAAGTAAATCCTAAATCAATCCACCGTTACAAGTTTTAGTGTCTAATCCAATTGAAATCTGATACCTTAGCTAATTTCTGTCATTTGATTAAATCTAGTCATTTTTTAATTCGTACTTTGCATCTTACATATTTCCTTGATTTACTTACTTTATTTTATTTTCAAATCAATCAATTCTTGATTGTCTGAGTAATTTTACATCATTTAATTTAATTATCTTGCGTGTCGGAATCCCTTGGGAATGATATCTAGTTCTTACCGTTTTATATTACTTGTCGACGAGGTACGCTTGCCTCTAGTTGGTCTAGATAGAATTCAATTTATATTGCTTGTGTTCCCTAGAGTATGGCTCATCACAATTAATCAATCTCTTTGTTTGTCTTTCAACCATCTCCTCCTTGGACAAACACTTGAAAAATGAGGCTGGGCTACTTCCTATATTGGGGACCGATGTTGGAGAACCTCCCCAGGGTTTGCTATCTTAGTTGTTAACAGTTGCAGGGTTGCCCTGAGAGCTTTTGGTTGTTGCCCAAACTAAACCGTTGCTTATGGATGTTGTCTAGGTAGAAGTATGTCGAGCTCCCCCTCCCTGATTCATTAATAACTTTTTTTCAAAAGCCCTTGCCATGTTCATAATTGTCCCTAGTGTGTTCGACTCCTGCAGTTCCACATCTATTCGTATTCTGTCAACTAATCCAGTTGTAAAGAGGCTCACTTGTTGTTTGTGTCGGAGACCAGTGGTGCGTGCTAATAACTTTTGAAATTAATGCTGGTACTCCTCAACAGTACTCGCCTGTTTGAGATTGGCTAATTCTCCTAATGAGTTCGTGCTTAAGGGGGGACCAAATCTTGTGTTACATTATGACTTGAAGTTCTTTCACGACATTCCTAGTACCTCCTCTTCCACCTAGTAATGCTAGAGTTGGGCCTTCCCTGTCAAGTGAAATGCATCCAAGCCTACTCGGTCATCTTCTGCCATCCGTTATCTCTAACAAAACTGATCATAGTGGTGCAACCAAACCAGAGGGTCCTTTGAACCATTGTAGGTGGGGAATTCCAACTTCATTCGGCCTCTCCCCTCGACTAGCTGAAGTATGGTTGCTGGTCACCCCACCTCCATGCCCCTTAAGATCGGTTCCTTTCCTAACTCTCTAAATCGACAATTCATCTCTTCAAATTGGACAGTTGAGTTCCTCTGCTGGAGCTCCTCCATCTATTGGAAATGCTACTCAACCTTTTGCACAAACACCCTAAGCTCATTCTGGATAATCCCTGAGTCGTCCATCGTGTTTGGCTATGATACCAAATTGATATGGTCCCGGGCGTAGGATCTGGTCACAGGACGATCCACTAGGGAATCCTCTTGATTTCACTTGTTGGAATTCTTCTCTTTTTTAGAAGACCCTATGTTTCTATACAAGAGGGAGACCTGTCTGTGACAAGGTCTCGTTGTCCAAGCAATATTTCTCTGATAATTTATCTGATGCTTTATTCATAAATAACATAGCCTTATATAGAGGCTGGTTACATCAGTTTATTTAGGATAAGATTTCTAACAAGAATAGACTTACTAGTTTATTTAGGATAAGACTTCTAACAAGAATAGACCTACTAGTTATGATACTAAATATTTAAATAGACTCCTTCTAAGGTAAGATCTCCTATTTTAAAGGGATGTTGTAAATCTCCTATAAGAGACACAATATTTCAAAAATTCATGCCATTTTAGAGCTCGGTATACAAGCTGGTGTAGATATTGAAAAATACCCAACCAAAAGAAGGACAAAACCTGTATATTCTATTGAAGGAAGAATTTTAGACTTTGAGCAGGGGATAGAGAGTGATGAGTTAGGAGTAACTTGCATCCTGAATATATTGATACTCAAGGAAATGTTTACTTTGATGACAAAGGTGATGACGTAAGAAGTAAACTTGAGTTGGAAGAATTAAATGATATAATGACCAGCTTGAGGCGATTAAGCATTAAGACAGTGGATTCATGGTTCGAAATGGTAACAGGGGAAAAAATGATGATGACCAAATATAGTGTGTTATCATGTAGCTATTGTCCTGAGGTTCAGGTAGGTCCCAAGGGACACAAGGTTAGAATGTGCAAGGCAACTAAATACCGGGCTCATGATGGTCAGTATGCTTGGTAAGAAGCAACACTAGATGACCTTGCAGGTCCTAATTATGTTTGGCATGTTCGACATCTAAATGGATCTCCACTCAATAACATGATGAAGAGGTATTCAGGCAAGGCTCCTGCTATGGTGGAGCTTTGTGTGTAGGCTGGTGCTCCTATTCCTTCTAAATATTGGAGCATGATGAGGTTAGATGTGGCTCCTCCTGATCGCAATGAAGTTGATTTTGTTGCTTGAGTTGATGTCTCTTCGTTAAGATGAACCCCATTTCTATCAGCTTATATGTGATGTAACATTGAAGACTTCCCGGGTTGTTCTTGTTAAAATCAGTTGTCAACTTGAGGCTAAGCAAGTGTGTAACATCCCGTTCAAATACTAAAAATTAGAACCCTAAAACTCGGTATGTGCGAGTTCAAAGAGAGATTAAGAAAAATACATTTCATACTCATGCATAATGTTAGCATACACACACATGAATTTGATTTTTGCATATTAAAATGATTGTATATGCATTCATTGACATTTTTCGGGTATAATTGACCTATAAATGTGATTATATTGGGAATTGAGAATTATATGTGTTAAAAAATTGAGTTGAAGTGTATAAGTAGTTAATTATAATTTTTGACAAAATTTGAGAATTTTCTGAAATTTAAGGGTATTTTTGGGCTAGGAAAAATATCAAGTGGAAGAACAATTGATGAATGGTGGTAAAAATCAAAGTCGAATGGAAATGGAAATTTTTATATATGAAATTGGGATTTAATGACTTATGTCATTGAAAATTGAGAGTTAATTGGAGTAGAAATTGGAGACAAATGGATTAGTTAATAAAAGACCAAGAAAAGACCTTGAGAAAATGACACTTGTCACTTGCCACACCACATGTTAAGTCACGAAATTGTTAAATGAAAGATCATATTGTGGTCTTTCTCTTGTCACTCACGACACTAGCTTCATTTCCTCATCTTTTTCATTTTTCTTCATCTTTCTATCTTCTTCCCTCACGACACTCTCTTCTCCAAGCTACAAAGTTGAACCTTACTTTCTTCTATCACTAGCCATTCTGTTTTCTTCATTTCTTACTGAAGACCTAACCCTACCATCCTTTAATGATGATGCACGTGTGAGAGAAGAAAGCTAGGGTTAAGATAGATCTTGAAGAGTTTGAAGATCCTGAAGCTAAACAATTAAGTATAAGCATCACTCTTCTTGATTTGATGAATGAAACATGATTTGATGATAGTTAGAGGTTAAATGTTCATAAATTGAGGATAGGTATGTGATAAAATGTGGATGAGAAATGGGGATAGATTCATGTCTTGCTTTTTGTGTTTTGATGGGTAATAG
Organism: Erythroxylum rufum; assembly: GCA_027478365.1. Classification (NCBI taxonomy): domain Eukaryota; kingdom Viridiplantae; phylum Streptophyta; class Magnoliopsida; order Malpighiales; family Erythroxylaceae; genus Erythroxylum; species Erythroxylum rufum. Next base: position 53,648,311 of record JANIHZ010000007.1, read on the forward strand.
ATTATGAAATGATATAATGTTAGATTAAATTGAGTAAATGGTGTTAAAATGGTGTTGGAAAAATGTTAGCTGTAACATTTTCCATTGATTATGCTTCTGTATTTTGGCCATTACTTGATGTGTAGTTATCCAAATGAAATGATTCTTAATTTGGATTAAACTAGAGACATATGACTACATTTTTCATAAAGACATCAAATTCAAATTTTGTCTTTAAGATTTTCTAATTTTGACCTGAAGTTGAGTACTGGGTGTAGGAAAAAGTGCAAAAAAACTGGATATATAATGGGTTTTTGTTCAGTTTTCTTGATGAATTGATATGAATCCCGCTGGGTATTTTTGTAATGAAATAAAATGATTCTAGAGCTAAAGAAAGGGAGTAATATGGTATCTTGAAATGGGAAGAATTAAGGTGATAGTTAGAAGTGAAATGAAAGTGAAAAATGAAGTTGACTATGTGTAGGAAGTTGATGATGAATGTGTATACATGTGTAGGTTCTGTTATTAGTGTTCATTATCAATCATGGTCTATAATTTGTTTATGGATGATATTAAGTTGAAATGGAGTTATAATGATGGGAAAATGAGGAGAAATTGAATTAGAAATGATAGACAAGCTTAATGTAGTGAATGTAGTAATTAAAGAGTTAGAATATGGAAATTTTGAATGCACTTGGATATACTTTGGGTCAAAAGGCATAACTTTTTCTGTAGAATTTGGATTGAGGTCATCTAAGTATTTTTAGAAAGAGGACTTTGAGGTCTACAACTTTTATGAAGACCTCGAGAAGAGATTTTGATGTCTAGAAGGTCAAAATTTCAAGTTTCTGTAAGAGACCCGTAAAAGTTCGTTTAACAGACATGGATGTCCGCCTAACAGACAGTCATGGGTCAATGGGTCCTAATTGAGGCTTAAATGAGACTTAAAGTGAACCTAGAATGATGCCTTGATTATCTGACTAATGTATGATATGTTTGAAGTGATAATTGAGGTTATAACCTAGTGAATGAATGGATGATATCCAAGTACCAAAAGTGTAATAAGAATAGTTATGATCCAAAGGAGTTGAGTAATATGTACTAAGTAAATGTGAATAAGAATTGAGTATTATGAGAGCATATAATGTTAGAAAAGAAATGACAAGAAATTTGGGTTATGGCATTAGAAGAACCAAGTGTGCTTGAGGTGTAAGCTTAAGAAGAAGCTATACACATATAAAGGGTGAAGATTGAATGGTGAACTTAGAATGATCATCTACAAATGAAGTGTAAATCTAAATTCAATTAAACATATATGAATTATGAAATGAGAATGAGCATAAGATGTAAATTTAGATGATATACCCGAGATTGTCATTGAGCATGCATTGTATATGTTCCATATACACATTTGTGCATATATGAATACTTAAGATTGTGCAATTATTAATATGTGTGCAACATGTGTATTGCATGATGTTGATAAGCAGGATAGAACGTCTGCATCTAGATGTTTTCGAATCATGGAAGCTAATGCTAATCTAGGGCATACTGTGAGTAGACCTAGATGGTCTTACTTTATTGCTTGTTTGTTTATATTATGCATTGAGTGATTACAAATGTGATTTGATTGTTGAATTCCAGACAATGAAGGTCCGATGATTGTGATATATGAATGAGATATTGAAATGCTACTTGTATGTGAACATGATGAAATAAGTGCTTCTAAATGTGATCTCTGAATGTCGGACCAAGGTCCGATGAGAATGTATACGAGAATGTGTAAATGAGATCATGTGACTGACTGAAAATATGTGATTGATGCACTTCATTAGATGAATGCATAAAAGATAAAGGCAGTTGTGATCGAAGTAGCCACCAAAAAAGAGCTTAAAGCTTATAATGTGAAAAAGAGCTTAGAGCTCAGAAAGTGATTAAGAGCTAAAGGCTCATTATGTAAAATAAGCCCGATATCTCCAACGGATACGAGATAGTTATTAATGAGCTCAGTATCCACAGTGAATACAGGACAGTTATAAGCACTTAGTCATAATAATAACAAATTGAAAGTGAGTCTCATAAGCATCATATATGCATTTGATGTGTATAATTTGAATAATTTGACTGATTTTTGTATGTGAAATATGTTTCAATGAATGTGATTTGTACGAATTGTATGTGTTATGTGATTGAGTGGGCCATCGATGATGGTTACTCATTGAGTTCACAAAACTCACCCAAAATTTGCAATTATTTTTCAGGCTCAGAAGAGTACCCCGTTAGACAAACGAGAGTATACCTACTGTATTCAAGTAAGAGATAGAGGTCGGGATCAGTTCGCGTCTGCATTTGTATTTTCTTTATTTTGTATCAAATTGAGTCTTTTGCAAATATTGTAACTTGTGTATTCGAATATTTTTGTTTTGTAATGACTTTTCAAATTGGAAATGTTTGTCAATGATTTTGCAATGTAATGAAATTATGACTACAAGTATTTTGTATTTGTAATAGGCCCAATTGGCTATTGAAATTCTAATGATTGTATTGCTACGATTGAAATTGGGCCCAATTTGATTATTGATTTTCGCATATGTGTGTTGTTTTGAAAAAAATATTTTATAACGAGTTTGATTATTTAACTGTTCTAGCATGTCACCCTTGCGGGGTACGTACTTAGATATCACTCAGGATGTCAGGTACGTGTCTTGCGAGAGTGAGGTGCTACAATTTGGTATCAGAACCCAAAATTAGTATCTTACATGGGCGTTTTTTGAAATATGTGTCAAGTTACATGCATTTTAGACATGTATTAGCATGCAGTGGCAACTGATCCCTAGCCTGAGTCGCATATATATGAGCCACACACATGAGCATTTGTTAAGAGTTTGAGCTGATAGAAATAGTGAGAAGAATAATGATCTGTCAAAATGTGAGAAAATGAAAATTTATGGACATCTAAAAATGAAAAATAGTAAATGGTTAGATATGATAGATAAAGATTCAACGCATTTTTATTGGTGGATGTATTATGAAATACGACATCAATAAGGTACTGTGGTGATATATCCTCAAATGTGATATAGATGTGAATATATTGTTGTGGATTTATTGAGGAAAATAGAGATATGATAGAAATGACAAGATTTAAAGTGTATAAACAAAGTTAGATGAAAACAGAATTTTCTATGATCTTGAGAGGTTGAAATTGGGCTTGGAATGGTTGTTTGAATTATCGTGATAAGAGTTTATGACTTAGTGTAAGAATATATTAGTGGGATCGAAATCAAAAATTCAGCATGATTATGCATCTATGATTCCGAATTGATTGTGAACATACGTTGGTATGACAAAATAATGGAAATTGGAAGGTGAGACGATGATAACAGTAGATGACAAGTTGTCAAGGTTAAGTTGATTTGCCTGTGTGAGTGCACATCTGATAATGGAATCACCATGACAAGTGAAAATATTAAGCATATGTGTATTATATGTGTGGAGATGATATAGGAAGGAATCTGTGACTTATTGAATAATTGCTAGTCATAGTTCCTATAGTTCAAAGTCTAAGATGAGTTAGAGTAAGATGTGAAAGTGCTTACAGTGATCAATTAGGAATGAATTGAGATTGTTAATGATGTTACTATATATGATGAATTCGAGGAAAATGAAGGACACGATCATTGCGTAATTTCCACGATCGAGGATAGGTGCACAAGGGGAAGTGTTGTCTAGAATCAAATGAGATCAAGGTATCCTTAGCATAAGCTACTAATTGGTGAATTGTTGTAAATACGTCTCTAAATAAGATGTAATGACTTTGATGGTATATACCAAGGTATTAGAGTAAATAATTTGCTTAATGCTTCACTGAGCCTTATTAAAAAGGATGTTCTGATTATATAAGTTATGGCATAAATCTATCTTAATGAGATATTATAAATAGCTGAAATTGATCTTCTTAAAGTACTAAGAATGGCTGACATGTAATGATGAAGACAGTTGATTGATAAGAATTTCATGAGCGGTATCAATGAAAGTAGCAAGAAATCTTCTTTTAAAGAAGAATTTCCCTTAAATTAGGTTAAGTTGATCAGATGATTCAATTTAAGAATGATCAATGAAGGAACAAATCATAAATGAATATGTAATGAATCAAAAAGCGAATATTGGAGTCATATTCCTAGCGGATACTCAAACATAGGAGGTAGAATATGCTACTGAGAGTATATGCATTTTTTTATGTAAAGTATCCAACTATGTGATTGGATTCTTGGATTTGAGGCGACATTCTTGTTACTGTGAGGAGAATATAGGTCCACGTTGTATTCTGTGTAAATATGTTCAGGAGATACAAATTAGATTGGATAAATGTGTTACCAACACAGGAAATTAAGAGTTGTGAATAAATTGAAATGTGTGGAGAAACTACTATGAATGAATAGACATTAGAATAAGTCAATGTGAAATCAGAGGAAATCAAATGAATTCAGAAAATCATTCAGGGAAAGAAGTCAATTGGGAAACCAATAATAACATGAGATAATATTACCTCGTTGATGAATTAGTTACTTAAGGAATTATGAGAACAAATCATGGGCAAAAGGAGTTTTGGGTTATATCTGTTGGAGTTAACAAATGCCCTGAAAATATTATCCAAGCAAAGTTGGATCAGTCAGTGGCTATGATCATAGATGATATATTGAATGTATTCGAATGTTCAATAAGAGTGAATTTTAGCTTGATTAAATAAAATGTTGGGTCGCATAGTATCTGAACATGGCATATTGGGAGACCCAAAGAAAATAAAGACAATGATGGAGAGAGAAACTCCAAGGTATATATGAGAGATCCGAAATTTTCTAGAATTAGCTAGAAATTAGACACTACCAGAATTTGTTAAGGGGTTTTTACCGATCTTAGCACTTTTGATAAAAATGTCTAAGGAAAACGTGTAAATCATATGATTGATGAATGTATAAGGAATTTTGAGGAACTATAACACTGATGTTAATCATATCGTTTGTATTTAAAGATTATGTAGTATATAATGATGTTTCACTCCAGAGATTAGGACGAAATCTAATGCAACATAATAAAGTGATTTCATATGCATGGAGACAATTAAAGTCTCATGAGTTAATTATTTGATATATAAATTGAAGCTTGCTATAATAATGATTGCTTGAAAGTCTGGAGACATCATACATGCAGAAACATTTCAAAATTTATAGAGATCATTAAAGTTTGAGGTAATTATTGAGTTTGAAAGAATTGAAAATGAGACTGAGACAATGGATAGAGTTACTGGAAGATTTTGATATATAAATGGGTATTTCCTAGTAAAGCTAGTGTTGTATCAAATGTATTGAACAAAAAATTCACTAACGGTGTAGCACAAATTCAGATATTGAGGTTACAAAACCTAGTGCAATAAAGAGCATAGAATGTCGAGTTGAATGTGGGGCAAAAGGAAGTATTATTAGTTACATTGAAATTTGAAACGTGGGGCAAATGACTATTGAAATTTTGATGATTGTATTGTTATGATTGAAAATATTTATAAATAAAGTAGGCCCAATTTGATTATGGATTTTCACATATGTGTGTTGTTTTGAAAAAAAAAATAACGAGTTTGATCGTTTGACTGTTCTAGCATGCCACCCTTGCGGGGTACGTATTTGGATATCATTCAGGATGTTAGGTACGTGTCTTGCGAGAGTGAGGTGCTACAAAGTGTATGTACATTTTAGGCCATAGATGTTGTCGATAGCGTTCATGCTAATTTGGAAATTTCTCAATCCCACTATTGATTTCAATAACCTTCGACCCTCATGTTGGCTTGTGAGAGATCCGAGGATTCTATCATCGAGTCAAGCCTCAAATCCTATGCTGCTCACTTTCGCTCATGTCCTATTTTGTTTCGGACAGCAAAATTGAAACTTCTTTCAAGGAGGAGCAACTTGTTGAAGGACCTTGTTGAATTTTTAATATGGGCAGAGTGTAGAGTCCACTAATAAGAATTGGGCTTGGGTCAACCATTGTCCAAATAACTAGAACTAGTTTTTTGGATAGTTGACCCTTACCACTTATAAACCCTTTAACATTTTTATGTCTAGGTAATATGGGACACTCTAACAGGCCTTTTCAGTTGATCAGGTAAAACTTTGGGATCCATTTAGTAGGGAAAAATGGATATGTTCTACAGACCATGATATAACAACCTCAAGCAAACCAACCGTTAAAATTAACTAGCCACCTAACCTCAGCTCATTGTACCACTCACTTTTCCAATTTCTTTAGGAGTGAAAATGGTGTAGAACTACATACTGATCAGTATCAAGTGTTGTCTCTTGAATTCTTCCATTGGTTGACACACTACTGAATCTGTTAAGGCAATTCAGTGGTCTCTGCATCAAAGCAACTATGTACAGCTTATAATATGGCTGATTGGCAAAGGCCACAATGGATGAATATGAATTATCATTGAATCATGCAATTGATTCATTTGCAGTTTTCAGCCTAAAAAAAATATGAAGCTTAATCAAGTTTTGGGTTGGGCCTCTTGAGTATGATGATTTAGGCTCAAAACTTGATTAACTAGGATTTTTCCCCTTGATATTGGGCTAGGCCTTGTCAAATCCGAGTCCAATGCCAAGTTTTGCTTTCATTCTTCAACCTTGTAACTTTTGAAGGTTGCAAACTACCATATTCTCCTTTTTTATTATTTGCATATGTATTAAAACAATAAGATGAAAATAAAACTATTTCTTGAATTTTTTCATATAAAATAGAAATGAAGTGTTTTTACTTATTTTTAAGGAATAAACTTTTAAAATGTTTATATTAGTGTTAAATTTTTTAATTTTTAATCATAATTTGAATCATTGTAAATTATAATGCATAAAGAAAATCAATGTTCAAAAATCATATTGGAAGTTACATCGTTAAGAAAAAAAGTTTAAGATTTAAAAGATTTAACTAGAATAGACCTTTATAAAATTGGCTAAAGATTAAATAAAATTAAAGAATTTGAAATACGATTGAAACATGTTCAATCATAAGTTCAGAGGTCTGAGTCATGAAAGTAGTCTCTTTGTAAAAATACAAAAGTAAGACTGCGTATATTATGATCCTCCTCAAATCTTTGCAAAGCAGAGAGCCTTATGCATTAGGTATGCTTACGAAATATGATTGAAAGAAATTATCTTTACTTATAAAAAATTTTGAAGTTTAAT
>JANIHZ010000007.1:53739551-53750623 GCA_027478365.1 Erythroxylum rufum
ACGCCACCCTCGCGGGGCACGGACTCGGATATCACCAACGATGTCGGGTTCGGGTCACGCGGGAGTGGGGTGTTACAATAGTACAATCATAATTATTCAACAACTCAATCTATCTTCTTGACCTTGAGTTTAACTCTCTCTGAGTTAATATATACCTAAGGCTCTTATGATCTATAAGGATTTAAAATGTCTCCCCATACAAATAATGTCTTCAAATCCTAAGAGCATGCACAATCACCCCTAACTCTAGATCATGGGTGGGATAATTCAACTCACACAATCTTAACTGACGAGAGACATAATCTATCACCTTTTCATGATGCATCAATAAACACCCCAAACCTATCCTCGAAGCATCAGTATATACCACAAAACCTCCACCACTCAATGGTAGCACCAAATTTAGGCTATAAGTCAATCTCTACTAAAACTCCTCAAAACTCTCTTGACAATGATTGGTCCACTCAAGCTGGACTCCTTTTTTTAGTAGTTTGGTTAACGGACTAGTTATTATTATGGAAAATCCTTCTACTAATCTCCATTAATACCTAGCAATTCCTAGAAAAATCCTTACCTCTGATTTGTTTCTAGGTGGCTCCCACTCCATAATTGCCTTTTACCTTAAAAGGATCAAACATCACTCCCTTTGGAGACACCACAGGTCCAAGGAAAACTACACGTTCCATCCGAAGCTCACACTTACTCAACTTCGTATACAATTGTATCTCCATCAAAATCTATAACACAATCCTCAAATGTTGCTCATGCTTATCTTTACTCTTGGAATACACCAATATATCATTAATGAACACTATCACAAACTGATCCAAATACTCCTGAAAATTCCTGTTCATAAATGTCATAATTGCGGCTGGAGCATTAGCTAACCTAAAAGGCATCATTAGGAACTCATAGTCACCATACCGAGTACAAAAAGTTGTCTTGTGAATACTTAATTTAACTATATCCTCAATTGCCAATATCCTAATCTTAGGTCAATCTTGGAAAACATGACAACTCCCCTTAGTTGATCTAAAAGATCATCTATCCTCGACAGCGAGTACTTTTTTTTCAGTTTCAACCTATTTAGTTGTCGGTAATCTATGCAAAGTCTCATTCTACCATCCTTTTTTTTCATAAACATCACTAGAGCTCCCTGGGGTAATGTGCTCTATTTAATAAAGCCCTTTTTTAACAACTCCTCTAACTGGCTTTTTAACTCATTTAACACAACAGTAGCCATCTTGTAAGGTGCAAAAAAAATTGGTGTAACTCCAAGCATAGTCTCAACGGTGAAACCTACCTCTCGTTAAGGCGATAAACCTGATAAATCATCTAATAATATCTCTAAAAATTCCCTCACTAAAGGAATCTCCTCTAACCTGGGACACACCTCCTTTATATCTATAATATGAGCTAGATATGCCTCACACCCATCCAATATCAACTTTCTAGTAGTCACAGTCGAGATCACACATGCTGGGATGACTCTGCAATCCCCCACAAATATCACTTTCGAACCTAAAGACTCTATCATCACCTCGTTCGCATAACAATCTTTTACAGCTCAATATTGTGCTAACCAATCCATCCTAAGAATTGCATCAAATTCTCTTAAATCCATCACTATCAAGTTAGCTAGTAGCTCCACTCCAATTCTCGCTAGCATTCCCCTCCTTATACTATTTACTACTACACAATCTCTTACTAGTTTTTTTTCCAATACATCCCTAGAAACGTAAACCTGCTCTGATACCATCTAATATGATGCTCCAAAAAATTTTAAACCATAATTATCTAAATTTTTCCCAAAGCATAACATTAATTACTAAAATCATCATTAGCTCCAAAAGAGAGATGTTCATCAGATATAAAAGTATTCTATATAACACAACTACCTGAGTTGTCACACAAAAAAATAAATACATTCACACAACTTTACTTAAGTAATTTGTTGGCACCATCTAATCTCCACTCTATCAATCACATACATTAGGATTATTGACAATCACTCGATCTCCTAAAATAAATATTGACAAGGGGTAAGCTGCCTACTCAGTAAAGGTAACTGACTATACCCTTGAAATCAAATAACTCAATATAATTATAAAACTTAATTAAATGATTAAAACATTCATATAATACGAAAGACTCATCATTACTCAATATAATCCGAACAATCAACAAACACCCCAAAAAATTTACCAAACAAAGATTAACACAAATATTGATTTATAATTGTCATTTATGCCTTATCTTATAATTAACTGAGCTGTCTAAGCCTTACTCCTAGTAGGCTTACATCTGATGGTCTCCGGGCTCATCCCAACTCATCATAAACTTTGACTAAGTGAAAATGTAATTAGATGTATAAATATCGGCATAAGATACCTCAATTTCTCAATCCCACTTAGTATCCCGGTACTATTCTAATACCTAGCCATCAGCACAAGACATCCTTTGGACTTAGGATGTCCTAGCACTTACTCGACGGACAAATGCCTATCCAGCACTCGCTCATATTGATACAACCTATTAATCTAAGACTATCGAATGTAGCTTATGCTAGGCAAGCTACAAATTCTCGATTTTCACCATTTATTCACCACTTATCATTAATCAGTCTCTTTGTAAATAAGACATTTTTGTTATAACAATTGATACACCTCAATATTCATAACAAATTATAAACACGAAATACCTTGTAATTTATGTATGTTACTATTAATCGTTAATTTAATTAAATACTAAGTCAAAAATATGATTCGCCATAAAATAATTTATTAATAACAAAATACTATTATAAGAATACAGTCTAAGGTTATCCTTATCTCAATTTCAGACTCAATTAATTAATAGTCTAATTTACTTCTTATTCGGACCTTCAGACTTAGACATTACAAAAAAAATTTATCAAACCAATTTATGAAAAATTTCAACTCAAATGCGCTTAATAATCCAACATTATTCCCTTTTCCACTTTATTCTTGATTATAAATATAATATCTTTACTAACCTAACCACCATAATTACTAAAATACTCTTAACTAATTAAAAGTCCTATTTTACCCTCATTTATTTCAATTAATACTAAAAATGCCCTTCGTGGAAGTAAATTCTAGATTTACCCTTCACTATTTGAACTTAAATTTTCCAAAAATTTCATCTTCTTCACCCTCACCTCTTCTCCTTTCTCCTCTTCTTTTCTCATTTTCCAACCACTTTTCTCCATTATTTCATCTCTTTCCATAACTTCAATTTGTCTCAAACATCCACCACATGCAATCCAACTATAAACTAGTTTAGGATGATCAAAAAACACAAAAAATGACATAAAATAGCAACAAAAATTTTACCTATGTTTTAAGAGGTTTTGGGGTTGTTAACCTCCACAACTTTCTCCCAATTTTCTGCAAAACAAAGATAAGGAGGGAACCTATGAGAGAAGTGTCACATGCAGATAAAAGATGGTACATTAAGACACATACCAAATGGAAAGTGTTAAGAAAAAAATGAATAAGAAGTTGTTTTGTTGCTCTTTATTTTTTTTTTCCAAATGTTGGCTTTTATACATGTTTAATAGTTTATGGGCTGGGCTACTTTTGTTTTTGTTAATGATGGGCTTTATAACTGCAATGCTTTTATTTGGAGGAAAAGGATTAGGATATGATGTGCTGAATGATGCATGGCTCTTAGAAATATCTAATGATCGAACAAAATGGATACAGCTTCCATACGAACTGTAAACCATTCTTGAAGGTCTCTTGCTGCCAAGAGTTGGGCACTCAGCAACACTCTTCTTGGGATCTCTATTACTCATTTATGGAGGCAAAGATTAGTATAAACACTGGAAGGATGACTTCTGGGTGTTGGATATTAAATTGATCTCGCCGCAGCTAACTGTATCAAACTCTAAAGGATTATAGGCAAATATATAGAAGAAGCTTAGCATAAATAGTTACATACCAAATTCCAAGTCTTTCCATAGGTCTTATGTCAATCATTCAAGAGGAACTCAAAAGGTACTACTAATCTATTGTTAAATACCAGAACAATCTTAACTTATGTTAAGCCACTACATCCCTATATTTTATTAGTTGCAATGTAAGTCTATCAAAACCAGTAGTAATAGAAGTAAGTTCCCATGGCATATCTATGTCTAATTAGTGAAAATGAGAAGTAAATGAGCCTAGAGAGCTAGGTTCACTTGTACTCTATGGAGGAATGAATGAAGGGAATTTGTCAAAATGGTGCTTGGGTCGGACAAGTGGTACTCAGTGATAATCAGGGCATTACAAACTCATGGAGATCATTGGATGTCAGGTCCATTGTGTAGTGTGTAACAAGAGTCTTTGTTATATGCCCAAAACTGAATGTGAAAGGGAAAAAATGAAGAAAACACAAAAATACCTTATTTCACGTCCATGACTTTCAACGAGCTTTTTGGAGCTAAGACAATCTCATTTTCTTGACAACCTTCATGAGAAGTGATCACTGAAATGTTGTTAACGCCTTTCTGTAGCTTTCTTAATACGTGAACATTTTAACGGTTTAGAGTATCCATACGTTCACGATTTACTTAAGTAGCTGCATGAGACTTTAACCTTAAGATTCTTATTATTATTACTAAACAATATAGCAGAAAGATTATCACAATATAGTTGAATAAGCTTAGCCATTGAATCAACCACAAAAAATTCAAAAATCAAATTCCTGAGTCAAATCGCCTATGAAGCAACCTCATAGCATACTACAAACTCTACATGCATAATCAAAAAAGTCACCAATGTCTGCTTGACACTCTTCCATGATACTGCACCATCTGCTAGTGTAAAAATATATCCTAATATGGACTTTCTATCATCTGGACACATAGTAAAGTCCAAATCCTTATAACCTATGAGATCCAGATTGTTGACTTTTTTGAATGTCAACATATAATCCTTAATGTCCTTTAGATATCTCAACACTCTTTTGACTGCATACCAGTGATCCAATCTAGGATTAGCTAGATACCTACTTAGTAGTCCAACAGCAAATGCAATGTCTAGCCTAGTGTGCAGTTGGGTATACATCGTGATACCAACCACACTATAATATGGAACATTCCTCATAGTCTCTCTCTAGCTCATTCTTTATACACTGCCAAAGATAATCTCTCACCATGAGAGATAGGTGTTGTAATAGGTTTACAATCAACCATATTAAACCTTTGTAGTATTCGTTCAATGTATGTTTTCTGCAAGAGGCCTAATAAGTGTCGAGATCTAGCCTAGTGAATATGAATACCAAGGATGAAAGATGCTTCTCCAAAGTTCTTCATATCAAAATATTTGGCTAAAAGTTGCTTAACCTCATGTAACATAGTCAAGTCATTTGATGCAAGCAATATATCATCCACATACAAAAGTAGAAAATTAACTTTGATCCCCCTTACCTTGCAGTACAAAGATCTCTCAACTTTATTTTCCACAAGGCCAAAAAAGGTAACAACCTCATCAAAGTTAAGGTACCACTTTCTAGAAGTTTGTTTTAAAACATATATAGATTTGCTCAGCTTACAAATCATGTCAGTTCTATCTTGATCTTGAAATCCTTCAGGTTGCTCTATATAGACCTCTTCATAAAGGTCTCAATTCAAAAAAGCAGTTTTGACATCCATTTGATGTAGCTCCATATCATAATGAGTCACTATTGCCATAATCACTCGAAATGCATCCTTAAAGGATATAGGAGAGAAGTTAACATTAAAGTTAATCCATTCTCTCTAAGTGAACTATCTGGCAACCAATCGAGCCTTAAACAACTGAACTTTGCCTTAAGAGTCCTTTTTGGTCTTAAAAATCCATTTGTAACTGATGAGTTTGTAATTCTGAGGCAAATTAATAAGCTCCTATGTCGCATTATGCTTCATGGACTGTATCTCATCCTTCATTGCATCCCACCACAAATTTGTATTAGGTCTAAAAATAGCTTCTAAAAAAGTGATTGGATCTACAACATGTCTAATATCATAGTCTTGTTCATCCAAATAGACTATATAATTAGATGAAATAGTAGGTCATATTACTCTAGTGGATTTCCTTAATTGAATTGACTTTTGTACTATAGGAACCTCAGTTTGTACAGGTATGAGTTCCTATTACTATATTAGTATAGTACTTAAACCAAGATCCATCAGTTTTAACTGTATGGGTGATGGATACAAAATGATTGTAGTATCCACCTACTCTTATCTGAAGGTCGAGAAGGACCACCCTCATCACAGATATCATATTCTAGAAACTTAGTTGTTTGTGATTCCATTATTCTAGCCCCTCCTTCTTTACAATAGAATTTGTATCCCTTAAAGTGGTCGTGATATCCTACAAAATAGCAACAAGTGGAACAAGCATGCAATTTATCTTCATAAGGATTATATAAGCGTACCTTAACAGGGTAACCCCATACACGAATATAGGAGGGGCTAGGCTTTTAGCCCTTCCAAATCTCAAAGGATGTCTTCACAACTGACTTATTTCGGACTCTATTGAGTATATACAAGGCAGTCTTTATGTCTTTGTAACATGCAACTATGTTGACCTCATCATGTCCTTTAAGGTACAATTATGCCTTTCAGCCACACCATTTTGCTCATGACTACCTGGCATAATGAACTAAGCTACTATTCGACATAATTCAACATATTTGGCAAACAACCTTTTCTTGTCTTGAAATCCCATGTTTGTCATAATATTCACCTCCATGGTCTGATCTAACAATTTTGATAGACCTTTCCTGTTGTTTCTTAACTTCAGCCTTAAAGATATTGAATTTTTCAAAAACTATAGACTTTTTCTTAAGCAAGAGCACATATTCACAACAAGAATAGTCATCAATAAGTGTTAGAAAATATCTAAAATTGCACAAGGTAACTACATAAGGCCAGTATATATCTATATGGACGAGGCCTAATAAGCCAAAAGCACGAGTTAACCCCTTTTTCTTTATTTTAATCAGCTTACCTTTGCAGCAGTTAATGCATGTTTCTAGCTTATTAAAATGTAAATTTGGGAGAATGTTTTCCTTAATCAATCTCTCACACTATCTTTAGAAATGTGGCCTAATCTTTTATGCCACAATGTGTATAACTTATCCTTTATCAGGGTTCTCTTTTTCGTGAACTGTTTGACAAGATATAAAGAAGCATATATCTTATTCGGGGCAAGACACATTCTATATAAATCATATGACAAAAAGGTTGTACCAATATGTTCTGCATTAAACGACAACTACATAACAGAAGCAATAATAACAAAAAATATCCTTCTTTGTCCAAATTGATACAATGATCAAATTTCATCTAAAAGATGGTATATAAAATGTATCATGCAAAACTAAAATAAACCTTGTATCAAAGTTCAAACACACATCCCTTATAGATATTACATTCACTTTTTCATTATTTCCCACCATCAGTTTTTCATCCTCTTTATTTCATTGTCTCTTGTGTATGAACCCTTGCGTTGTGCAAGGAACATGATTAGAAGCTCCACTATCTAGCCACCAAGAACTTCATGTGGCTATAGCGAGATTAAACATATGGATCATATAAACCAAGGAGTTATCGTACTGCTTTTGCCTTTTCTTCCACGTCTTATGCCTCTGGCAATCCTACTTTTTATATCCCTTCTTTTTACAGAAGAAACATCTCATATTCTTTATGTCCACAGGACCTTTGCCAGCACTAGATTGACTAACATCACTATTTAGAGAAAATTTGGACTTTTGCCCTTTGAATTTAGCGGGCTACACCTTTTCCTTCTTTTGGTTGCTATAAGGGATCTATGAGTCGCATTCTTGAGTTTTTCCTTCTCAGTAACACAATTAGTAATTAGTACATTTATGTCCCAAGACTCATCCAAGGAGTTGTATGTTGTTACCAGAATACCAAACTCTAAAGGAAAAGAAGTCAGAGCATGGTGAACAATAGTATTTTTAGGATGACAACGTCCAGCGCATTTAGTTTACTTTGTAAGTGGATCATCCTAATAATGTATTCTCTTACTCCTCTTATCCCCGTATGCCTCATAAAGAACAACTCTTTTATCAAGGTACTTATCTCTACATTAGAAAAGACCATGTACTTCTGAGAGACATTATCCAGGAAATCTCATCCTATGGTTGTCTCCAGAAGTCCACTAAACAGATGGTACAGAATGGATCTCTTAATGGTTAGGTAATACACTCTGTTTAATTGATCCAAGGTTGCATATGCTGCTTTATTAGCTTCCGAGCTAATGGATTTAGATGGAGATGGCCTATCCATAATCATGGCCATCTTGATATCCACCATCTCTATTGCAAACTCCACATCCTCTTTCCACTTTTTAATATTGAAACCATACAGGGTTTCAATGGTGACATTATTTTCGTTCACAAAAAAGGTGACTGCAAAATTGACAATGTAAGGATCATCACAAATGTAGGATAATATCGATACCCAAAACCATAAAATAGTATATGTATCGAGAATCCAATTAGATATATCATGAAATGTTTGTGGGCTGAATATATAATACATGTAAATCTGACCTCCACATAAAAGCGACCATAGTACACTCCAACAACTCTAATGGCACTACCACCTATGGGTGGATAGATCATTCAAGCAATGGCTTCCTTCATCTTATACCTTTATGCACATCTCAAAATTTTATATAAGGCCAACACCTATAGGCAGAATAGTTAAACACAAGACCAGAGATATCCTCAAACATGTAAGCAGAACAGTCCAAATACTAACTTAAAAGGCCATTATGGTGATTACATTCTTATTAGTATCTAATACTAACTTAAAAGGCCATTATGGTGACTACATTCTCATTAGTATCTAAACAGATCCACAGACGTAAGGGATACAACTGTATGTTATCCTCATATTCTGTATAGGCATATCACATATGAAAATGTACAATCAATAAATACAAAATCTTTATGCACATTCTTATTATCGCATATCAATGATGAAAATATCATTAATTAACTTTATTTGAGACTCTATCACAAGAAAATCTCAATTGGAGTGATAATTATGCATCTACAAACACCAAATATCCATACGAGATACTAAAATCACATGTATCTTGTTTATTTCAAGTTTATAGCATGAAATTTCACTTAAAACGACTTCAGGAACCTTAATTTCCTTCTTCTGGAGTTAAACTTTATTTATTACCAATGTAATAAATCTAGAAAAATAATTAAAAAAACTCACTTTATGAATTCATGAAATGACCTGGTGCATCATTATATGAATTATGAATTTTTTGAGATGTTTTTTGCTATTGTAGCATTGACATCAACATGACATCACAAACCATATAATCTTCACGGACGGGCCCACCACCTCTGGCGCATGTGCTACATGTGCCAGACACGTGTCCTTAGCCACACTCGTCATACGGTGGACATTTACCGCCTCTACTAGTCCACTATTCTCCCGTCGAGTGCGTGAGCCACACGAGCCTGAGGGTTTTCTTTTTTCTTGCCAAAAAAGGCAATTTTTGGCGAGTTCTCAAGGTGTTTTTTGCCCTCCAAAGCTTGTTTTAACCCCGTTTTTCCATTCTAAGCACATTCAACACATATTCAAGCATCTATGCATAGTTTAAAATGAAAAAATGAATTGGTTTTCTCCGACGTCTTTATGGAGAAAACCCTAAAATCTTTATTTTTGTTCACTCGATCTATTGAACCTCAAAATTTTCTTTTATTTCTTTTATTTATTTATTTTCTTAGAATTTAGTTGTTAATTTAGCAAGCATGAATGGAAATTAGAATGTCGAATAGAAATGTTAGAATTAATTTAGGGTGTAGTAGGCATAATATGGTGTTTAATGAACTAAGGAGTAAGTAGTCTTTTAACTAAACAAATGAAGGGTAAAACTGGAAGACCAAAACAAAATGTGATCTTGAAATAAGAAAGGAGAGAAAATCGTGGAAGTTAGGGAAAGAAGAAGAGAAAACATGGAGAAGAAAGAAAGAAAAAGAGAAAGAAAGAAAAAGAGAAAAACGTGGAAGAAGCTAGGAAAGAAGAAGAAAACGTGGGGAAGCCAGGAAGGAAGAAGAATTAACTTATTTAAGGTAAGCTTCATCTTTCTTCTTGTTTGGGTAGAAAAAGGAGTAGAGAAATGAGTTTGTGTTGAAAGAAAGAAGAGGAACGCATTTTGATTTTCATGGATTTCTAAACTAGGTTTTGGTTTTTCTAACCTAGATAATCTATAGGTAGGTTAAGTCTAAGCTCAATTTTATCAATTTTATTATTGAAGCTTTATGAATTTTTCCATTTAAATGTTAGGTTAAATGAGAATTTGGTTTATTTGAAGGGAGCCAAGAAAATCTTATCTAAGAGCATGAGGAAAGGCACAATTGAACTTGGAATTTTAAGCAATTAGGTGGGTAATATGTTTATAGTTATTGTTGAGATGGGCAAATTGCTTACTTGTGTGTGTGTATGCTTACTTGCTTGAATTTGAATTGTTATGAATGTTGGAAAATGCATTATAATGTATTATCATGTCATTGCTTGAAAGATGTTATGACATTTTGCATAATCAAAGAGGAAAAAACATAAAAAGCATGAAAATATGAATATGTGATGAAATGAATTGAGCATAAATATTTGCTTATGTTTGGGCAAGAGAGATACCATTTCGTTCATCACGTGCACGTTGACTTGAGCCTTTTCCCGACTGCCTGCTTGTAGTATATGAGCTCCTAAGAAATGGACTCATTTAGTTTATAGTGTAAAATTCAGTTTCTCCATTTCGATCCATGGAACTCTCGAGCCATTTGTTTGTGCATTTCATTCGATTTGTCAAGTATGATGCATAATTGAGTGTTATGTTTTGATGGTTAATTATACATGATATGTTTATGTGATAACATCCTTGACTATAAGTTTTTGAGCTAGAATGGTTGATGATTGAATTGCTAGATCAAAACGAGAAATAGATGTACATACATACATACATACATACATACATACATACATACATACATACATACATACATACATACATACATACATACAT
>JANIHZ010000007.1:53777507-53792852 GCA_027478365.1 Erythroxylum rufum
CACTATTCATGTATAAAGGTATGCATGAATATTTCAAAACAATCCTAACCACTCTCAGCCCTTTCCAAATTACTATTTTACCCTTCCCATTGAGGGTGGGATGTTACACCATGAAACCTTCATCATCTTACTTGTCTACATTGGCAATATGCTTCTCGCCAGTAATGATTTGTAGCTCATCCAGACCACCAAGCAATTCCTCGATGACACCTAGCTTGTGGCGGCGTATCGAGAGAAGCCCTAACTTCGCCAGATCCTAATTTAGACAAGAAAGGCGAGGAACCCTAGCTGACGAAGACTTGATGTTTTATTTTCTTTTCGAGTCAGACCTCCTGTTTTGTTTTCGGGTTTAGGCCAATGTACTGAGCTGGCAGATTCTTCTAACCTGGTCCTTTTACCTTGGTCCAAGCTCGCTTCCTTTATTGTCTTTGGCCCAGGTTCTTCCCTGTTTTCTCTTTTTTATTTTATTAGCAAATCTCTTAATTCTGTTAGAGATCCCTTATCTGTTATAACAGATTTTAAATAGAACAACCTATAAAAGGGTTGGGGTTCATTCAATAAAATTTGAACCAATATTATCTTTTTTGTTACAATTCTTGTCAACCTTCAACTGTGAATCATGTTAAATGTAATTAGTTATCAGCAATTTGTTATGTGAGGTACATGCTTGTAACCCTTCACTGTTCTCTCAAAGAACAAAATTTTATATTCTCAGAATTTTGACTATCTTCACACGTCCAAGACTTAATCAACGCTGACAATGAGTGAGATGTATACTTTGAGATATTAGTTTGCTTATACTGAGCAATAGTCGTCAATGTGATCCGAAATTCAAAGTAGTACAACGTATGACCTTGACTCTGACTCACCTGACATGAAAATAGTTTCCATGTCCCTTTGGTTCCATGTACTTGACCTGGATTGTGTGTTTCAGAATTTCCCTGGTTTTGTTTTCTTATGGCGTCTAGAATCCGAAGTGGAGATACTGATCCACAGATTTTAGATCCGCGTAACTTAAAAACTCTTCGGCTGCTGCACTATAAAATCTTTCTGGGACCAATTCTGTCAATTTTCTCAGTGATTGTGTAGTTTTTGGTAGACGAAAGAACATGATTATTTGGTTTAATTAAATGGATTTATCTTAAGATGATGTTCGTGAATATGAAATGTGATGCATAATGTTCTACTTTTACATTTTGAAGGATCCTAACTCAAAATTAGATTTTTCGGGATATTATTTTAAAAGACAATAGATTTACAAGTATTTAACTTTTTTAAATTTTTTTAATTTAGTGTCAAGTTTTAAAGTTTTTAATCTAGTGACTAATCTTTCAAAACTTTTATAATTTTTTAAAATGTTGTTTTTTGTTGATATGATTAATAAGATAGATATTTTATATGATATTTGAAGGATGCGTTACATTAAAAAAATTACTTGATTATTAAATTACAATGTTTAAAATGTTTGGCACTAAATTGAAAAAATCTTTAAAAATTAAACACTCTTTAATTTGCTATGCGTTATTTTAATCTTGAATTTCTTAAATTTTTATATCAAAACAACATTATTTTAAAAAATTAAATCAAAATGACGCTGTTTCAAGAAAAATAGTTGAACTTGAATTTGTATGGAATTCAATCAAATTTGAATAAGATCGAAATCATCAAACCTAATCAAACATAACCATACTCGTAATAGTCACTTTGTTGGCCCATTTTATAAAACATTAGAAGTACCATGCATCGCCTATACCTTATCTTATTTAATGGGTAAGATCATGTACATCTTATTTTTATATATAACATTCAATATAAACATATAATATTTATCTAATTTTCTTTTAAAAACTTAATTATCAGAGTGTGCATGTTAGAAATTTTCTTTCGAAGTACTAATAAGTTTTTATCTAAAATTTAATTGAATTCATACTAAGCAGTTCAAACTTAATTTGATTGAGTTTGAACAATTAAAAATTTGATCATATCAACTTGAAGATTAAACGATGTTATTTCCGTTGTACTTAATAAGATGACATTAATTTATTCAATTAATTCTTTAATTATTGAATAACATAACATTATTCTATTTAAACTGACTTTTAAATTTAATTTAAATTTTAATTATTTCAAATTTAATATGTTAATTTGAGCTCAAGCAAAATCGAATTAGATAGAAATGGACTCAATTTAACATTTATAGATTTCTTTACACAATTTATGTAACACCCTATTCTCACAGGACACGTACCCAACATCCTGAATGATATCCGAATATGTACCCCACAAGAGTGGGATGCTAGAACATTCACGACACTAACTTAATCATGGCGTCATCATGTAAAACATAAGAATCACTCTATTTAAAAATTGAATTCCTCATTTCATTTCTTAAAAACTGAATATATACATTGTAGCTTACATCAACATCCATATATACAACATCAAAGAGCTATCAAAGTCTTCCGCTCTATTACAAAATGTACTACATACATGAGGAATTATACAAAAACTCTATTTAAAACCTTCGGTCTCAGCTGACTGACCTTTAAGCCATTTATTCGTTCCAAAATTACAAAAAAAATACTTCTTCTAGAGTCTCTTTGTCACTAATATCCTCTCTCAAATCCTAAATGTCAATGTTGCAATTTTGGTGAGTTTTGCGAATTCAGTGAGTTAACCATCCTCTATAGTTCACTCAAATCATATAACACATCAATTCATATAATCACACAATTCACATCATTTCATTTATCATGTAGCATCACATATCACTTACTTCACATATCACATTCAGAGCAGTCAAACAGATCATTTTGATAATTTAAAACATACATATCACTTATAAATGCAATGCACATAAGACTCACTTTCATTTATTACTTTGTTGTGACTGAGTACCTTTTTGCTGGCTCATATCTCTTGTGGATACCGGGCTTATTCAGACATTGTCCCATATCCCTTAGTGGATACCAGGTACAATAGCAACTAAGCCAAAGGCTCTTATCACATTCTGAGCTTTATGCTCTTTTTCGGTGGCTACTCTGGTCACAACAGCCTTTATGTTTTCGTGCATTCATGTAATGAAATGCATCACATTCACATATTTTCAATCAGTCACTTAATTGAGTTTCACATTCACATTCACATTTATCTTCGAACCCTAGTCCGGCATTTAACAAAAATGTTGAGTAATCATATAGTTCGTCAAATTCACATGTAACGAACACTTCCAATATGTTATTCATGCATCAAACGCCTCGGACAATCAATGTTTGGAATCAACAGAATCACATTCACATAATAATTCAATATAGAATTAGAACAAACAATTAATTAAAAGAGACCATCTTGGTTACTCACAGTTTGCTCCAGAAAGCTATTGCCTCGAAGTCCCAGCAATGCCTAGATGTTGTCACTCTATTTTCTCTTCTATATCATGCAATACACAATTACACACATCACAACTTTGCACAATTATATACATACTCATTTATGTACAAATGTGTATATGGATTATGTACAATGCATGCTCAATGACAATTTCAGGAATTTTTTTCTTTTTCTCATCTCACGATCATTCATACTTCAAAACTCATATATGTCTAATTTGAACTTAGGTTTACACCTCAATAATACAAACACATTCCAAGTTCTTCACTCAATCACATCTTGTAAGGCTTGATTATCCTAAGTTCCTAAATCAATAATTACCGATCCTTTCTAATGTACTCAGATGGCCATGAAATTTTATGGAGAAAAAGAACAATGTGTGAGGAGTTTGTGGTTAAAATTTCAAGTCAATCGAAGGTCCGGAGAAGAAGTTATGGTCAAAAGAGTAAAGGATGTTCAAAATTGTCAAAAATCACTCCACTCTCACTGTCACGATCGTGCATTTCCAGTTGGTTGCTCATTGTCACGATCGTGCCTGTTCACGATTGTGCATTTCCTGATACCTCCTCTCTATCATGATAGTGCATCTGAGGTTCTCTTCTATCACGATCGTGCGACTCCTCTGAGGGTTCCTCTCTATCACGATCATGCTTGTGCACGATCATGCACTACCCAGATGATTCCCTTCTGTCACAATCATGCACTACCAAATGATCGATATTCAAGCTTCATTTAGCTACTCTCTAGCACATATTTTCAGATCAATTTGCATGGCCATTTTGACATAGAAAAAGAAGGATTTAGGCAAAACATTCTTCTAAACAATTATTCCTTTATGTCTTAAGTTTCTAATAATACTAATTTCATACAATTTCGTGCAGTATTCTTCAAGTTATACACAAATTACTACCTACTATTCTCAAACTGTAACTGCACCCAGTATTCAACTTCAAGTCAAATTTCAAAACCCTTAGAGGTAGAATTCAAATTTGATTTCTTATGAAAATTGTAGCCATATGTCTCTAATTTAATCTAAATTAATAATCATCCCATTTGGATGTCTACAGGTCAAGATATGGCTAAAATACAGATACATGTTCAGTGAAAACATTACATCTACACATTTTCCAGCACCCTTCATCATCATTTTCATCTTAGTTCATCTATTTTGCTTAGTCTATCTCTTCTAGCTTATTTCCTTAATATTTCCTCTTCATTCCTAGTTTCATTTCAGTTCAATTTCAATCACAAACAAATCATACTCTATGTTTGATAATAGTACCGAAAATAAAACATTTACATACATATATATATTCATCACTAAATTGCTACACCTTATCAATGATCTTTCTATTTCAAACTCATCTTTACAACAACTCATGAAATATTAATCATCATAAACACACAAACAAGACACCAATATTCTCATTCTTCATCCACGATACACATGTATAGTGACCACTATTCTCATGATCATGTAATATCAATTAATCGCCATATTTGTTTCATATTCATACTACCCATGAGAATTAACATGTTACTTACTTGCTAAAACTCCAAGTTCTTCAAAAATACCAAGAAGCCCTAACTTCTCATGCAACCCACGTACACCATCATGAAGGTTGGGAGGTTTAGGTTTCTTGTGGCAAATGAAGAAGACAACAAGGTGAGAGTAGCAAGTGAAAGATAAGAGAGCTAGGTTTAACGTTCATGAAGGTTGATGAGAAAATTCATGAAGAAGATGAAGAAAGTCACGAAGAAGAAGAAGAAGAAGAAGTAAGCAAAATTCAGACATTTAAATTGTCTTTCAAGTATAATCATGGGAATAAAGACTAGGCTTGGCAAGTGACACTTGTCACTTGCCTTATGTCGAATTTCTATGAGTTTAAACTATGTTCTCTTATTAAACTAGTCCAATAAACTCCAATTGTGTCACTTGCCACATGTCCAATTTCTATGAGTTTAAACTAGGTTCTCTTATTAAACTAGTCCAATCAACTCCAATTTCTACTCCAATTGTCTCTCAATTTTCAATGACATATGTCATTAAATCCCAATGTCATTTATCAAAATTTTCCACTACCATTTGACTCTTATTTCTACGACCATTTATCAATTGTCTTGCAACCTAACATTTTTCCTAGTCCAAAAATATCCAAAATTTCAAAAATTTCCTAAGTTTCACCAAAAATTATAAATCAGTAAGTATACTCTCCAAATCAATTTTCAACACATAAAATCCACAATTCTCAAAATAATCACATTTAAAAATCAATTATACCTGGAAAATGTCAATGAATGCATGTATAATCATTTTAATGTGCAAAAATCAATATTCACGTGTGTGTGTGTGTATGCTATATTATGCGTGAGTATGAAATGCACTTTCTAACTTCTCAGTAATCTCTCATGTATTCTTTTCTAGGGTTCTAACCCTTAACAAGGGATAACGGGATGTTACAATTCTCTCCTCCTAACAAAAATTTAGTCCTCGAAATTCTTACCTGATTGTTCGAATAGGTGGGGATATTGTCTCCTCATATATTCCTCCATTTCCCAAGTTGCTTCCTCACTCGAGTGATTCTTCTAAAGGACTTTCACTAATAGAATTACTCGGTTTCTCATTTGTTTTGTTTGATATCCCACTATCTTGATGGGCTCCTCAACATGACTCAGATTACTAGCTATTTCAATCTCTTGAGTCGGTAACACATGCATTGGATCAGATCGGTATCTTCTGAGCATACTCACATAAAATACATTATGTAACTGAGACATCTCATTCGGTAAAGCTAACTTGTATGCCAACGGTCCTATCCTCTCAATGATCTCATAAGGACCAATATACCTAAGGCTCAACTTGCCCTTTTTACCAAATTTCAACACTCCTCACCAAGGCGATACTCTCAGAAATACTTTGTCTCCTACACTGTATTACATATCCCTTCGGTGCTGATCCACATAGCTCTTCTGTCTATCTTGAGCTACTTTAATTCGACTTCGGATCAGTTTCACCTTATCCACATTATCTTGTATTAGTTCTGGGCCTTCTACCATTCTCAAGTCCTCTTCATCCCAATAGAGCGGCGATCGACATTTTCTACCATACAATGCCTTATATAGTGCAAGCTCTTCCAAAATTTCGAAGTAATTCTGGGATCCCTGTCTGATACAATAGACACCAGAACCTCATACAGTCTAACTACCTCATTCATATACCTCCAGGCTAACTGGTCTAGTGGGTTATTCTCTCTCACTGATAAGAAATGGGCCGACTTAGTCAATTGGTCCATCACAACCCATATAGCGTCGTTTTGCCTAGGAGTATTTGGCAATCCCATAATGAAATCCATCGTAATTCGTTCTCATTTCCACTCCAGAATAAGTAACGAATGTAGCTTCCCAGCCAGAGCCCGATACTCAGCCTTAATCTGCTGGCATGTTAAACACTTAGAAACACACTCCACTACTTGCTTCTTTATCCCAGGCCACCAAAAATGTTACTTCAGCGTGTTATACATCTTGGTGGTACCAGGATGCATAGCATAAGCAACTACATGAGCTTCCTCTAGAATTTTCTTTCTCAATTCATCCATATTAAGCACACACAGCCTTTGTTTTAGCCACAGTGTCTCATCTCTCAGTTTAAACTCAGAATCTGGTTTCATCTTCAGTTTCTTAATAAGCTTCACCATATCGGGATCTTTATTCTATACCTTTCTGATTCTGTCTTGTAACATCAGCCTCAGTCTTAGTGTGGCTATCAATGCCTCATTCTGCTCTAGATTCAAAATGCCTCATTCTGCTCTAGATTCAACTTCACATTTAGAACTCTTAATTGAATTAAGCTCGGTAACCTCGATAACTAAATCTGAGCTACACTGCTATTCGACTTTCTACTCAATGCATTGGCCACCATATTAGCTTTTCCCGGATGATACTCAATCGTACAGTCATAATCTTTCAACAACTCTATCCATCTCCTCTATCTCATATTCAATTCCTTATGACTCAACAGATACCTTAAGCTCTTATAATCGGTATATATCTGGAATGTCTCTCCATATAAATAGTGTCTCCATATTTTTAGAGCAAAAACAACAACAGCAAGCTCTAAATCATGTACCGGATAATTAATCTCATGAGACCTTAATTGTCTCGATGCATAGGCTATCACCTTGTCATACTGCATCAACACACATCCCAATCACATCCCAATCATTGATGCGAAGCATCACTGTATACTACATATCCTCCAGTTCCTGACGGAATAGTTAATACTGATGCTGTCGTCAACCAATGTTTCAACTCCTTAAAACTCTTCTGACAATCATCATTCCATCTGAAAACTACATTCTTCCTCAGAAGTTTAGTCAGAGGGGCTGAGATTAATGAGAACCCCTCGACAAATCTTCGATAATATCCGGCTAATCCTAGGAAACTCCAAATTTTTTATACATTCTTCAGAGCTTCCCATTTCATTACTACTTCTATCTTCTTTGGATCCACTTGTATGCCTTGTCTAGTTACTATATGACCCAAAAATACTACTTGATCCAGCCAAAATTCACATTTACTGAATTGGGCATACTATTGTTTCGCCCTTATAATCTGTAAGATCACTCTCAAATGCTTAGCATGATCTTCTCTAATCTTTGAGTATACTAAGATATCATCAATAAACACAATTACAAAATGATCCAGATAGGGCTAAAACACCTTATTTATCAAAGTCATAAATGCAGCTGGGGCATTAGTTAACCCAAATGGCATCACTAAGAACTCAAAATGCCCATACCTACTCCTGAACGTAGTTTTTGATACATTAGCCTTTGTTATCTTCAACTAATAGTACCCAGATCTCAAGTCCAACTTAGTGAATACCTGAGCTCCCTGTAACTGATCAAACAAATCATCAATTCTAAGCAATGAGTACTTGTTCTTCACTGTTACCCGATTTAGTTGCCTATAATCGATGCACAGTCTCAGAGTTCCATCTTTTTTCTTTACAAATAAAACTAGAGCTTCCCATGGTGATACACTGGGTCTAATGAAACTCTTTTCCAATAACTCCTGTAATTGAGCCTTCAATTCCTTTAGTTCCATAGGTGTCATCCTATATAGAGGAATAGATATAGGAGCAGCACCTGGAAATAGATTGATTGTGAACTCTGTTTTTCGATCTAGAGGTAAGCCATATAATTTCGCGGGAAACACATCTAGGAATTTCCTAACAACAAGAATGTTCTGCACATTCTGCTCAGCTCGAGTATCGATGACGTGGGCCAAATAAGTCTCACATCCGCCTTGCATCAACCTCAAAGCACTCATGAATGAGATCAGTCTGGCTAGCACTGCTTGACTAATACCTTGGAAAACTGCTTTTGGCTGATCAGGAGATTATAATATCACCTCCTTAGTATAGTAGTTCATGATCGCCCTATGAGTAGTGAGCCAATCCATGCCTAGGATAATATCTATCTCCCTTAACTGTAGTATAATTAAGTCTGCCTCTAATTCTGTTTGATCAATTTAAATCAGGCACCTCTTGCAGACTTCCCCTATTATTGTAGTACTACCTATCGGGGTACTCACCTCCAATCCATACTTCAACAGTTCTCTATCACAATGTAACCTAGATGCCAGATGCGGTGCGATAAAAGAATGCATAGATCCAGGGTCTAACAATGCAAATTCTTCATAATAAAAAATAAGTAACGCACCTGCAACGACATCCAGAGAATCCTGAGCCTCCTATCTGGTCATTGCATACACTTGGGCCTGAGACTACGGTTGGTTGCTCCACACCTCAATCCTGACAGTAGGACTCCCAAAACTTATCATGCCTCTACCACGGCCACTCTATCCAGACCCACTAGCTCGACTCTGCTAAACAGTAACTTCAATTATTGATCCCCCTCTCACACCAGAGTGAGCTCCAACAACGGCAGGACAATCTCTGATTTGGTGTCAAGAGAGCCACATCGGAAACAAACTCCTAATAACGTCCAACACTCACTGCCATGTCTCTTTCCACAATGCTCACAGTTAGGCATCTGTGGTGGTTGCCTACTATAAGTTTGTCCTCCAGATGCCTGACCTCTGCTAGAGTAACCAAAGCCACCTCTCGACTTAAACCCAAACTATCTCGACCTCAAATGTGATCGGGATGATCTACTCTGGCGTTTCCCGAATCTCTTACTAGACTCAGCTTGAAATTCACTAGGTTTCTTCATTCTAGACTCCTGCCAATACTCTGCTTACCCCTTTCTCAATAGCTTCTCAATTATGATCGAAGAAGCTCTCAACTCAATCAAACTGCTCAAGTTGGTGATTGTTAGCCTTGTCCTGATCCCTATGTTCAGCCTATCTTCAAATCTCCTACACTTGTCTTCCTTAGTAGGAATCAAGGTCGTAGCATATCCCATCAGCTCATTAAACTTTATCTCATATTCTGCCACCGATAATCTGCCCTGCTTAAGATCCAGAAATTCCTTCATCTTTCTGTCTAGGTAGATCTTGGGCATGGAATTCTCCTTGAAGACCTTCAGAAAGTCTTCCCACTTTAGGTTACAAGGCCTGTTGGTACTGCCTGAAACAGTCTTCCACCATTGGTATGTTGGGGCCTTGCAGTAAGAAAACTGCATTGTCGAACTTCTCATTCGACTCACAAGCCATCTGGTCGAAAACTCTCTTTGTTCTCTCTAGCCATCCCTCGGCCTCTGCAGGGTCTATGCTTTTGTGGAAGTCCACAGCCCCTGCTTTCGCAATTTGTCATACCTCCTTTCCCTTCTCTCAGGAATTCTCGAAGGCGTTCTCTCAAATCGAGGTACAGAAGACTCTCTACTGGCTCTTACTAATTCTAGGTCAGATAAGTGTCCCACTTGATCACCTATGTCAAATGGCCTATAATAGACAATAACTTCAATTATTATCTGCATTTCTCATGATATTTCATGTCTATATACTTAACATGTCCCTATGGATGCCAAACTATGCTCTAATACCAAACAATGTAGCACACCACTCTTTCAGGACATGTACCCGACATCTTGAATAATATCTGAATACTTACCCCACAAGGGTGGGATGCTAAAGCATTCACAACACTAACTTAATCATGGCGTCATCATGTAAAACATAAGAATCACTCTATTTAAAAACTGAATTCCTCATTTCATTTCTTAAAAACTGAACATATACATTGTAGCTTACATCAACATCCTTATATACAACATCAAAGAGCTATCAAAGTCTTTCGCTCTATTACAAAATGTACTACGTACATGAGGAATTATACAAAAACTCTATCTAAAACCTTCAATCTCAGCTGACCAACCTTTGAGCCATTTCTTCTTTCCAAAAGTACAAAAAATATACTTCTTCTAGAGTCTCTCTGTCACTAATATCCTCTCTCGAATCCTAAAATGTCAACGTTGCAATTTTGGCGAACTCGGTGAATTAACCATCCTTGATGGTTCACTCAAATCATATAACACATCAATTCATATAATCACATAATTCACATCATTTCATTTATCATGTAGCATCACATATCACTTACTTCACATATCACATTCAGAGTAGCCAAACAGTCATTTTGATAATTTAAAACATACATATCACTTATAAATGCAATGCACATGAGACTCACTTTCATTTATTACTTTGTTGTGACCGAGTATCTTTTTACTAACCCATATCCCTTGTGAATACCGGGCTCATTCAAACATTGTCCCATATCCCTTAGTGGATACCAGGTACAATAGCAACTGAGCCAAAGGCTCTTATCACATTCTGAGCTTTAAGCTCTTTTTCGGTGGCTACTCTAGTCACAACAGCCTTTATGTTGTCATGCATTAATGTAATGAAATGCATCACATTCACATATTTTCAATCAGTCACTTGATTGAGTTTCACATTCACATTCACATTTATCTTCGGACCTTAGTCCGGCATTCAACAAAAATGTTAAGTAATCACATATTTCGTCAAATTCACATACAAGAAACACTTCCAATATGTTATTCATGCATCAAACGCCTCAGACAATCCATGCCCAGAATCAACAAAATCACATTCACATAATAATTCAATACATAATTAAAACAAACAATTAATTAAGGTCTCCCACCTAAGTTACTCATAGTTTGCTCCAGAAAGTTGTTGCCTTGAAGCCCAGGCAACGCCTAGATGTTATCACTCTATTTGCTCTTCTATATCATGCAATACACAATTACACACATCATAACTTTACACAATTACATACATACTCATTTATGCACAAATGTGTATATGGATTATGTACAATGACTACTCAATGATAATCCCGGATATTTTTCCTTTATTTTCATCTCACGATCATTCATACTTTGAAACTCATATATGTCTAATTTAAAATTAGGTTTACACCTCAATAATACAAACTCATTTCAAGTTCATCACTCAATCACATCTTGTAATACAAACACATTCCAAGTTCATCACTCAATCACACCTTGTAAGGCTTAATTATCCTAAATTCCTCAATCAATAATTACCGATCCTTTATAATGAACTCAGATGACCATGAAATTTTATGGAGATGAAGAACAATGTGTGAGGAGTTTGTGGTTCAAATTTCAAGTTAATCGAAGGTCCGAAGAAGAAGTTATGGTTAAAAGAGTGAATGATGTTCAAAACTGTCAAAAATCACTGCACTGTCACTGTCATCGTGCATTTCCAGTTGGTTGCTCACTGTCACGATCGTGCATTTCCAGATACCTCTGCTTTGTCATGATCGTGCAACTCCTCTGAGATTCCCTTCTGTCACAATCGTCCGACTCCTCTGAGGTTCCTCTCTATCATGATCGTGCTTGTGCATGATCGTAAACTACCCCAGGTGATTCCCTTCTGTCACGATCGTGCACTACCAAATGATCGATATTCAAGCTTCATTTAACTACTCTCCAACACATATTTTCAGATCAATTTGCATGGCCATTTTGACATAGAAAAAAGAATCATTTAGGCAAAACATTATTCTAAACAATTATTCCTTTATGTCTTAAGTCTCTATTGACACTAATTTCATACAATTTCATGGAGTATTCTTCAAGTTATACACAAATTACTACCTACTATTCTCAAACTGCAACTACACCCAGTATTCAACTTCAAGTCAAATTTCAAAACCCTTAGAGACATAATTCAAATTTGATTTCTCCATGAAAATTGTGGCCATATGTCTCTAATTTAATCCAAATTAATAATCATCCCTTTTGTATGTCTACAGATCAAGATATGGCTAAAATATGAATACATGTTCAGTGGAAACACTACATCTACACATTTTCCAGCACCCTTCATCATCATTTTCATCTTAGTTCATCTCTTTTGCTTAGTCTATCTATTCTAGCTTATTTCCTTAATATTTTCTCTTCATTCCTACTTCCATTTCAGTTCAATTTCAATCACAAACAAATTATACTCTATGTTTGATCAGAATACTGAAAACAGAACATTTACATACATATATATTCATCACTAAATTGCTACACCTTATCAATGATCTTTCTGTTTCAAACTCATCTTTACAAAAACTCATGAAATATTAATCATCATAAACACACAAACAAGACACCAATATTCTCATTCTTCATCCACGATGCACATGTATAATGACCACTATTCTCATGATCATGTAATATCAATTAATCACCATATTTATTTCATATTCATACTACTCATGAGAATTAACATGTACTTACTTGCTAAAACTCCAAGTTCTTCAAAAATACCAAGACGCCCTAACTTCTCATGCAACCCACGTACACCATCATGAAGGTTGGGAGGATTAGGTTTCTTATGGCAAATAAAGAAGACAACAAGGTGAGAGTAGCAAATGAAAGATAAGAGAGCTAAGTTTAACGTTGATGAAGGTTGTTGAGAAAATTCGTTAAGAAGATGAAGAAAGTTATGAAGAAGAAGAAGAAGTAAGTAAGATTCAGACAATTAAATTGACTTTCAAGTATAATCGTGGGAATAAAGACTAGGTTTGGCAAGTGCCACTTGTCACTTGCCACATGTCCAATTTCTATGAGTTTAAACTAAGTTCTCTTATTAAACTATTCCAATCAACTTCAATTTCTACTCCACTTGTCTCTCAATTTTCAATGACATATGTCATTAAATCCTAATGTCATTTATCAAAATTTTTCACTGCCATTTAACTTTTATTTCTATTACCATTTATCAATTGTCTTGCCACCTAATATTTTTCCTAGTCTAAAAATACCCAAAATTTCATAAATTTTCTAAATCTAACCAAAAAATCTAAATCAGTAAGTATACTCTCCAAATCAATTTTCAACACATAAAATCCACAATTCTCAAAATAATCACATTTATAAATCAATTATACCCAGAAAATGTTAATGAATGCATGTATAATCATTTTAATGTGCAAAAGTCAATATTCACACGTGTATGTATGCTATATTATGCGTGAGTATGAAATGCACTTTCTAACTTCTCAATAATCTCTCATGTTTTCTATTGTAGGGTTCTAACTCTTAACATGGGATAACGGGATGTTACAGTTTATAAGACTTAGTATGAGAAAATAATACTTGGTGACTATAAGAGGAAAAAAAATGAAGGCCTAAAAAGAACTGAAGGGAAGTATCAAGAATGATATGGCTCAGATGAATCTTACCGATGATTTGACCTACAATAGGAAACTTTGGCATACTAAGATACGAGTAAAGTATCTCTCTTAACGAGAGTATTCGAAGTTACTCTTGCACAAGTCTTTGTTATGTATTTTACCTTTTGACTTGGTTGAAGTTACTATTATACGAGTCTTTATATATGTATTTTACTTTTTGACATGGTTGAAGTTACTCTTATACGAGTCTTTTCTTGTATGTATATTTATCTTACCATTTCTTGTTAATCTGTGACATGTTTTAATCGTATGTTATTTTGTATTACAATACCTATTTATTATTTTTATTAGTATTTTTGTTAGTCTTTTTTTATTAATTTATTTTCATTATTTTTATATATGTATGCACATCTATTTAGAATTTTGTAGTATTTTTATGATGAATGTACATGTGAGTCTATCGAAAATAACAACTCTACTAGATAGAGGTAAAGTTGCATATGCTTCCATTAAATTATAATTAAATGATATCATTTTGACATTTAAATTTGAGTTTAATTCAAAATGTATTTACCTTAAATTTAAATAATTAACTTCAAATGAAATCAAATTAGTGAAAAGAAGCTAAAATATATCAAATCAAGTTGGATAGACCAAGCTAAAATTGACATCTATAATTTCCTTGGCACAAATTTTTATGACATAGTCTAAATCAAACGTAGAAGAAACATCAAAATTAACGTCCATTGTAAAATAATAGAAGACTATATATAATACCACTCATTTCTTTGGTTAATTAGCATTAAATTAGATAGTATAAAAGCTTGGCAATTAAACTCGAGTCAACAAACCTGACGCAGCTTAAGCTTTAAGCTTAAGGCTTAAGGCTTTTTTTTTTTAAGGACTTCATACTAATAAATTTTTTTAAAAGAAATAACGTTATTTTTAAAATTTAAATAAAAAATAATCACATCAAGTTTGAATGTCTGATTATATGAGCTTTTAGAAGGTTAATAAGCATTTATCTTAACCCCAAAAGCCTTTTTTTTTTATGGATGTTTCGATGTAAAATAAAAAAGTACTTCTTTAATAGATATAATTTTTTTAACAGCTAAAATATAACTTTTTCAGAAGCTCAAATTTGGAGCTTTTCAAAAAAACCTCTCAAATAGTTTTTTCAGGTAGATTTTTTAGATCAATTAATGAGCCTATTTTTTAGTCACTTTTACCTTTATATTTTACACATAATTCTCATAATATTCACAAACTCATCTTCACGTTTATCTTGTAAACCCATCTTCTCTATA
>JANIHZ010000007.1:53903696-53924227 GCA_027478365.1 Erythroxylum rufum
AAGGAAAGTTTAGATGCAAAGTAGGAGACACATCAATCTAAATGTAATAAGGAAAGAACACGGAATCTAAAGAGTTAAGTGCCAAAAAGAGGTAGAAAGAACGATGGTGGAGGAAATACATCAAGAAGAGCAAAGGATCTTATGGACTTCATGAGGCCAGGGTTCAACGACTTTCATTAAGAAATTACATAACCACCAGTACAAGTGACACATAATCTGTTAGAAGAGATGGCAAAAAATAGTTTTCTTTGGATATTAGAACAAGTAGATAGCAGTCAACCTTTCAGGATCTAAAAGGAATGATTGCTGCAAATTTAGTTTTAGTATTGTAGGTTGAAATTGACAACCTCACCAAGCAGTTAAATCGCTTGACAACTACCTCTTACTCTCCATTCAAAGTAATTCAGTATAGGTGCGAGCTATGTAGATAAGAAAGCCATATCACAACTGATTGCTTCATAGGGGAAAACAACAACGTGCAGGAATCTAACTTTATGGGAGCATAATATAGTCAGGGAGGTAATAATCTTTATTCAAACTCGTAAAATACTGGGTGGAAGAACCAGCTGAATTTTTTTTGGTCTAACAATGAAGGGACTCATATGAGATATCAAACTCTACTGAGATTTCAACAAGATGAGTCCAGTACAAATGATTCAAAATTAGACAAGCTCACAAGTATAGAAGAGGCCCAGAAAAGGCCAGAAGGGCAATTCGAGCAAGTAGTGAAGACTTATACCTCTTCTATTTAAAATTTGGAGGTTTAAGTTGGCCAGCTACCAATGCATTATCTACGACAAGTGTGGAAAGCCTTCTAAGAAATATTGAAGCAAATCTAATAGAGCAATTTAAGGCAACCACCCTTAGGAGTGGGACAACAGAGCTAGCAGAAAAACAATCTAAAGCCCACCTTGTAGAAGAACATGAGAAGAAGAAAAAGGATGAAGTTAAGAATGAGGATCCTCCATATGTTCCTCCTCCTCCATATCCACCAAAAATATCATTCCCACAAAGACTTCAAAAGAATATATTGGATACATAATTTGCAATGTTTGTGGAAAAGCTGAAGAAATTGCAAATTACCTTGCCCTTTGTGGAAGCTTTGAAGAGCATACTCACGTATGCAAAGTTTTTCAATGACATATTATCATGTAAGTGAACTTGGGATGATAATCAAACTGTCGCCATGACTAAAAGTTGTAGCTCCTTAATTACCAGCCACATGCACTCATAGTTGAAAGATCTAGGGAGTTTTACTATACCCTATGTAGTTGGTAATTTAGGATGTTATAAATGCTTTTGTTACTTAAGTGTAGGTATTAATATTATGTCTTTGTCAATCTTCAAGAATTTGGGGCTAAGAGATGTGAAGTCAATTTTTATGCTTATTTAGTTGGTGAATCAATCGATAAAGAAATTGTTTGGCTAGGTGGAATATGTGTCTATAAAAGTGGGCAAGTTTATCATTCTTGTGGATTTCATTGTGTTAGATTTTGAAAAGGATCGAAACTATCTGTTAATTCTTGTTATACCATTTCTGAATAGTAGATGAGCTTTAGTAGTTGTCAATGAAGGCAACCTCACCCTTCAGATTAGTGATGAACAAGTGAAATTCAATATAAATAAGGTATTAAAGAATTTGAAACAGGTCAGCTCGTTAATGAGAATTGATGTAGTTGAATCTTTAAAGGAAGAAGAAGAGAATGAAGAACAGATGACTAAGGACAAAAGCTAGAAGAATATAAGAAAGTCTCTATTCAAGAACTAGAAGAAGAAGAGAAGATGAGGGTGATTGTAATAGAAGAAGAGTAGTTCACCTTCTTACAAGAAAAACTACTAGATTTGATAGGCAATTTAGGGAGTTTCATTATTTCCTATTTTATTGACAATTTGTTACTAAAAAGGGTACTACTGAACTTAATTGGCTTTCTTAATTTTATCAAATTTATCTTTCTTCTTATATTGCAACATGTAGCTTATCTATAGGCTACAAAACTGAAAATGGGCGACACAAGTGGACATAAGCCACTCATCATAGACCCAGTTGAGCATAAACGTGAAGAGCATGTCAAGCAAATGAAGTTAATTAAGCGCTAGGAAGGCAACCCATGACTTAGGATTTTTTTATATTTTTATTATTAGTTTATTTTATTGATATTTTGTTATTTTATTATTTTTTATGTTCATTTTGTAAGGATCAAATTGCTGGAATTTTATAGTATTGAGTGTTTCCAAATTCCATCACTACACCATCACTACCAAAACACCATAAGTATTCTTGCTCTAATTTTTTCTTTGTTGTTATTTATCTTTATTTGTATTGTTTTGATTTCAACATTGAGGACAATGTGCTATTCAAGTGTGGGGATGGATATGCAATTACGTATCAATAGTGTGTGAATTTTGCACTTATATATATCATGTGTGTATGAATTTTATAATTGTATAGTTTTGTATTAGGT
The DNA here is from genome assembly GCA_027478365.1 of Erythroxylum rufum. Taxonomy (NCBI): domain Eukaryota; kingdom Viridiplantae; phylum Streptophyta; class Magnoliopsida; order Malpighiales; family Erythroxylaceae; genus Erythroxylum; species Erythroxylum rufum. The sequence goes on from JANIHZ010000007.1 coordinate 53,906,159, forward strand.
TGGCATTATAATGTGTTCATTGTGAGAATGTGTCAATGGAAAGAATTGAATGAAATTAGTTTAGCTTTAAACATGATCATTTATATTGTAAAGGCATGGTAAATTGTGAATTTTGTGTTTTAAGTGTCATTGGGATGAATATGTATGTTAATTAGGATACGACACTTATTCTTTCACTTTAGGAATGTTTTATATACATTTCCAATTATAGTCAATTGAATTGGTTAGCATTATTAGTAATCTTTCATGAGAGTGATTGAATAAAAAGAAATGAGGTAGGCTAAGAAAATGACAAAAAAGTGTGTTAAATAAATTACTATTCCATTAGCGCTTTTTAAGAAAATTATTTTAGGAATAGAGTTGGTAGCCAATTGGGAGTTGTGATATACTTGAGTAACAGGGGCCATTCATAACAAAATGTTTGTCTTTATGTTAAAAGGCTAGAATGTCACTCTAACCAAACTAAATAAAAAAAACGTGACCTAGTTAAGTAACCGGGGGACATTCATGACAAAGTGTTTGCCTTCGCATCAAAAGACTAGGTTATCGTTAAAGAAAATAAAAAAAAGTATTACAATAAATAAACCTATCGATATTTTAAAAATAACATTAATTTTCATGAAAGGTTACTTAGTGATAGTTTGGCTTTTTGATTGATCAATAATAATAAATGCATGCTTACAAATGTCATAGGTGTATGAATAGGGTGTTAATATTTAGATTCATATGTATATTCAAATCAAAGTACTTAAATATGGAAGAAATAAGTTAGTACATTAGCACAATTTAAATGATTGATGTTTGAGATTAAATTGATTCCATAAGAGTCAATGCCATATACCATTATTGTATTATTGCATGATTGTGTGTTTATGTATTTATATATTTTGTCTGATTGTGCCTTTTTAGTTTTGCTTAAGGTCAAGCCAATATTCAATTATGGGGATGTTGATAGGTATAAATTATAATATGTTTCTATATGTGTTTAAGTGTGTTTTCAAGTGTTTTTTAGGTGATTATCATATGTATAGGATTATAATTATGTTATTGTTAATGTTTATATGTATTCTAAGTGTTTGTGTGGTTTAGAGCAAGAATGTGATCTTAATTTTATATTTCAAAAGGTGTTTGATGTGTTTGTAAGTGTATGGAAATAGGAAATTGAAGAAGAGAGAAAAATTGGAAGCATGGAAGCAGGTCACGATCATGATTGAGAGTGCAAACAACGAATTTTAACTTTTCCAACATGGGAGTTTTTTTTTGGTATTTTGACTTTTTAAGGCTATTTTTTGAACCAAATTAAGAGGAGAAACCTTAAAAGCCTCAAGAACTATTTAAGAATAATAAAAACATAAAAAAGTAGCAGCCATTCAATCAAAAAGGATTAAATGTGGGAGATCAAGAAGAACATTTAGGAATTCTAGCTTTCTAGAGCAAGTCTTCAATAGAGTTTTTCTTCAAGAAGAACATCTAGGAATTCCAACTTTCCAGATCAAGTCTTCAATAGAGATTTTCTTCTTTTTCTTTTGTTATTTCATTAGTCTAGATGTGTAAATTGAATTTAAAGATGTCAAACATGTTTATTAAGTTCTAAATTTCATATTAGGATTTATTCTGGATTTATTTTGTGATTATGATTATTGTTGATTTTAATACATATTTTGGTGTTTGTAATAATTGTGCATGCTTATACTTGACAATAAATCGGGAGAGTGAGTCATAAGTAATCATATTAGATTATGCAATTAGAGTTAATAGTTTAATAGACCTGCAATTATCTAATTAACAATCTTTCAAAGAGAGATCTTGTTTAAGAAGTTAATTATCTATTATATAACTTCAAATATAATTGAAAACATTAGAGAAAGTTTTGTGGATCGAGAGGTTACAAAGATAGAATTTTTGAATTCAATTAGGGTTAGTTGATTAGGTCTTAAAAGAAAGTAATCAATACCATAGGATATCTAGGATGAATCACATAATTGGATCAATAATAGTTAAGGAAACAAAATATATGTGAATTGTTGCATCTCATTACATTGAAATGCATAAATAGATAAAGGAGTTGTGATTGGAGTGACCTAAGTATAAAAGAACTTAAAACTCATAAATGTGCACAATGAGTTGCAGGTTCAGTTATTAATGAGCCCAGTATCCATAATGCGTATGGGACAATATATAAAATGAGCCCGGTATCCACAGGAGATACGGGACAGTTAAATAGGCACTTGGTCATAACAAAGTAAAAATGAAGTGGAGTCACATGTGCATTTGCATATGCATCCTTATTTATTAAATGATTGAATGGATATACCATATTGACTAATTGAATTAATATGCCCATTGAACTGAGATGAAATGTCGAATGGTTGAGGTGAATGAAATATGTGATGTAATGTGAATTATTCATTTATATGACATATTCGGTAAACTAGACTAGATATGTGTTATTAAGTGCTGATATGTGTGAGTACATAGATGATGGTTTACTCACTGAGTTCGCAAACTCATCAAAATTACAATGTTGTCTTTCAGGTTCAAAGGAGTTCTAAGTCTTAAATGGATCAAGTAGAAATCTAGTACTTGTGTTTTTGAGCAAGAATGGTTCAAAGGTCGGTCAGCTGACACTAAAGAGTCTAGATAGAATATTTTGGTTTAACATTCCAGTTCATGTAGAACATCTTGGAAAGAGTAGCAAACTCTTAGATGATGTTGGTAATGTATATATATGGACTATGTAATGTAATGCTACAATGTATATTCATGTTTATGAATAAAATGGGAAGTTTTGATCTTTTTAAATACTCATGTCATGTATGATGCCTTAATAAGTGAATGTGATGGCTCTAACATGCCATTCCCATAGGGTTTATGCTCAGATAATCTATGGATGTTTAGGCATATGCACTATGGTAGTGGTGTGTTACACTTTGCATCAGTTTAGTATTAAACAAATGATCGAGAGAAGAAGTTTAATATGGAACGAGAAACTATAGATAGTTAGGCTGAGAATTAGAAATATATTAACTTAACTAGCAATTATTTGTTGGCCCAAATTTTTTTTATTATTTGGTTAAGCATGATTTAAATTTATCTTGAGGTCTTGCTAGATTAATGTATGTTGGAATTAATGATCTTGTTAATGTAAGTAGATTATGTGACATAGGTTAAGGGAATTAAGGTGTTAAGGTGGTAAGATTGCATAAAGGGGCATTGTGGGAAGATCACTTAAGTTGTAAAGTCTAAATGCTTTGATGGAAGGGTAAAATGGACATTGTACAATCATTAAGGGTATAAAAGGGGAGAAAAATTAGTGTCTTGCATTTAGAAGAAAAACAAAAATTGGAGAAAAGAGGGGAGAGAGAGTGTCATTTAAGGAGGAAAGAAGAGAAAGAAGAGAGCTAAGCTAGGTTTCAACTTTTCTTAGCCTTCAAGAGGGATTTTGGAGTTAAGCAAGAAGGGAAAAACGAAGAGGAAGATTAGAGCTTCCATTAGAGCCAAGAAAATCATTGTTTGGTGAAGATTCAAGGTAAGTTTATATTTAATCTTTTGGATTTTGGAAGGGGTTTTGGTTCAAAGAGCTTAAGAAATACATGGGTTTAAGTATTTTAGGATCAATTTGTTGCGTTTGGTTCTTTGGGTTTTCCAATTTGAATTCCTTTGATTTGGGGTTTTTGTCGATGTTGAAGAAAATCAAGAGAGGTAAGAGGAGCAAGAGTAGAGGCAATTTGAGCAAGGTTTTCAAGCAAGGAAATTAAAGTGGGTTTCATTTTTATAATTGAGTTAATGAGCCATAAATGTTCTTCAAATAAATAAAATTTAATGATTTTCCAATTACCCTATAAAGGTGTATTTATTGCTCTCTAAATGCTTGAGAATGTTCCATATGTTGATATTTGTGAATTTTGAAAATGCATTCTAATTGCTTCACAATTGTTGTAATTGTTGCTTTTGAATGAGTTGAGAAATGGCTTTTATGTTTGGTATAGGAATGTGATTGGTGAATTGTGAAATGTTGATGGGAATGCTTATGAAATATGTCTTGTGCATGACAAACAAGTTTTAAAAATGTGCCATTTGGGCAATTGGTTTTCAAGTCATGAATTATATGTTATGTGGGTTTATGGTGATCCCCTAAGTTAAGTCAAGTGCACTTTGACAAAAGGCTTCTCCCGCCTGCCTGCTAGTGACATGGAGCTCCTTCATGGACTCCCCTAAGTTCACAGCTACACAAAACTACTATGTGGAAATGTGTAGTACGTTCTATTTTTGGATCCACCCAATTCATTCCGTTGTGCTTATGTGTTTATGATTTGTGACAAGTTTGATTAATTCATTATTCTTGATGTTATGAATTGCTTGATAAGTTGTGAATTTGGAAAATATATGTTGCATGGATCCCATTGTGAAATTTTACTATGGAAATGAATAATTCAAAACCTGTTTCTCGTTATAAAATTGTTACCGGTGATCGTTAAGCTCACCCCCATTCCTTCCCATCCACAGGCAATGAGCAAGATATCGAGTGATTGACTCAAGCATCAAGGCATCACTCCAACTTGCATATTTTGTTCTTTTGAAGTTAGCTTTTGTAAAACAAGGCTTTAGTTTTATTTTGAGAAATTATGGTTCTTGTAAAGTTTGTATTTTAGAATTATGTTGTAAGGTGGCTCGAAATGCCCATTAAAGCATTGTAAAACTTTTATTTTGATGTGAATGAAATACATATACATTATGTTTGCTTATTGCTTTTCAAGTCTTGACATTGCTAATTTCAAGTTTTCATAAGGGTAGAAATTGTGTTCTAAATTCAAGGGAAAATCTGGAGTAATGTAGGTAGAACTGGTAAAAATTATCTTCTTGAAAGTTGTAGATGATCTTTCTAGCTTTCCAACGATATAAATTTTGTAATTATTGGATATCAAAGTGGAAAGATATGATCCTTACAAGTTGTGATGCTGCATAGGATGTGGGTATAGGACAACTTTGGTAAATGATGGGAAATTGTGGTTTTGATGAACCCAATGGGATGAGAATTGAGAGTTTTATGAGATAAATTTAGTGTTTGAATTGTTATGAAGTGATTTTGCACTAGAAGAGTTGAATTTGGGAAGATTATGAATGAATATGATGTTAGATTGGAAGTAGGAAGCATTGGAGAGGCTTTGGAGGGGTTTGAGGAATCCCTATGTCCGTTAGACAGACATTAAGTTCATTTAGCTGACCTTCTTGAGTGAAAAAGGACCCTCAACCTCGCCAATGTCCATTTAACAGACATTAAGTCCGTTAAACGGACCTTCTCGGGTGAAAAATAGCTCCCAAGCCCGTCTATGTTTGTTAGGCAGACATGTATGTCTGTTTAACAAACATTCATAGGATAGCTATAGTGAATTGCGATTTTGACCCTTTTAGAAGCAGAATCTCACTTTGTGCTCTGCATTAAAGTTGTAAATCTAGAATTCTACTTTCAAACCGTCCAAAAACGAACTCAAGCAGACATATTTATTGAAAGTTATGGCAATTACGCTTACAATATTATTGAGGGTATAAACATGTTCCTCATCTGACCTCCAAATGAAGTGATTCTTGAACCAATAGATTCCTAACAGATATATGCATCTCTCTATAAAAATTTGTATCTTTTGGAGTTAATTTGAAGCTTGATGGAGTGAAAGTTAGGGGTCGGTTGGGAGAGCATGATTGGGGTATGAGCACACTTTAGCTTTTTAAGCACATCTTGTTCTATAGAGCTCCGATTAAGATGGTTCTTGCTTAAAAAAAAATAGAGACCTAGGGCTACAATTCTTTGAAGAAGTCAAATTGTAATTTACAAGGTATTAAGCTCAAGGTTTATGACCCCAGATGTTGGGCTCCAAAAACGGGGACCAACATTATTAGTTGGGTTTAATGATTAATTTGGATGATAAACTTGTCAAATACGAAAGTTAGATTAGTTTGTTATTTGAATTGATTTTAGAACCCAACTGGTAATTTTAGTTAGACAATTATCCAATCAATTGCCCTTATTCATGCATAGGAGATTAAATTAGTGAAATTAATTCTCAAGAGTTTCCATATCGATTAATCAATTTGTTTTTGTTTCTAGTTAAATCAGTTAACTTTTTAGTTTAGTTGCGTAATTTTCTTTAAAGCCTTTACTCAACAAATTGGAATAGAATGTTTAGGATTACATTTGTTTTTATTGTTACTCAAGATTAATTTGAGTAGACCAATTTTACCTCTGTGGGAGACGACCCTGGGTAATCAACTACAACTACTTCGTATACTTGCAAGTAAGATAGCCTTTTAAAACTTATTTTGGCTCAACATCAATTAACTTCAAAGACTTACTAAATTCAAAATCGGGTTCTCTATAATAGACCTTATCGACTTGAAGGTATCCTAACTCCTTCCCCACCTCACATATTTTCCTATAGCTAACAAAATCTAAGTCTACTTTATAAAAAAAATACTTAATTCCCTATCAAATATTCCAACTCTGGCTCTACAACAAACTTTCCACCAGAAAACAACCTTATGCTTCCATATTCAATCATCATATACCTGTTCTCAACAAATTTATAAAGGCAAGTGTATCTCTAAATAGCATACATGTAAATAATATTATCAATAATATAATGGACACTATATGCATAGTTATGCAATTAGAGGATAACATAAGCAATGATTGGATCTTAAAGTTGATAATGTATGTATTAATATGAAGAACTTGTCATACTAATATGAAGAACTTCTCATAGATTGACAACAAATCCATTTCTTAATCCTAAGTTGATAATGTATGCAGAGCATAGTTTATGTGTAATATGGCATCATAAGTAGCCAAATTCTTTAAAATCATAATGTTATAACAGATAATTCGACTCAAAATGTGAACTTATTAAAACCTTGCATTCAACAATGATCACCTAACATCGATATATAGTAGGCGGTATAATAGGAGAGAAAGGAGGTGACATAAAAATTTGACTAGAAGGACTATAGAAATAATAATATAACACATAGTTCAAAATTAATTGAAAACATTAAACAATGATACATAAAAAACTGTTATTTAGGCTTAAGTTGTCCTATGACTTTAACCATTAGTTTAGACTTGCAACTTATAGTAAACTAGCTTAATGAAGCTTATGAGTTGAAAGAAGACAAGTCAACAAAGTAAAAGGAAAAGGAAGATGAAAGAGAATATATGCAAACATTAAGTCAATATTGAAGCAACAAAATTACAAGGCTAAATATCAATTAAAAAAAGAGCCAATAATAGTGTTATTCCTCGAGAACTATTTTGCTAACAATATTGCAATATCAAGTGTCATTCTTTTCAACTAATGGGAAATGGATATCTTTGGATTTCCTCCCAAATAAGATAATTTAAATTTCTCATAGTTTTCGTGGACTATTTCACAAGGTAGTTTAAAGCTTATCCCTTAGCGAATATGATAGAAAAGTAATAAAAAGCTTTCTGAAAAAGAATTCAATAAGTAGGTATAAATTCCTACTAGTAATAACCATAAACAATGATAATTTGATAACAAGGAATTTAGGAACTTCTGCAAAGTATTGAAAATTAAAAATTGTTTTAAATCTATTACATACTTATAAGCTAATGACCTAGATGAGATCACAGAAGAACAATAATATAAAGTTTGAAAACCAAAGTCAAGGATGCTAAAAGCAAGAGATCTTTAACATATTATGAGTATACTTGGCAACACTAAGAATGACTCCTAGAGAAACACCCATTAGTCTCACTTTTAAAGTTGAAGCCTTGATTCTTACAGAGATAAAATTACCATATCTAAGAATATATGTCTATAACTCACAAGAAAATGATACTCAACTACACTTACAACTTGATTTAATTAAAGAATGCATGGATTTTATTATAAAGCTTATGAATAAAGGGTCAGTCAATTAAATTGCAACAAGATAAGATAACCAAAACTTCTAAAGTAGACTTAGTCATGAAAAGTCTAAATTCTCATAACAAGCTTCCTCTAAATTAGATATGGATATAAAATGTAAAGAATGTAAGATTGGAAGTTACAAGCTTGAGAGGTTAATTGGCTTTGAAATGCCTCACATTGGAATGGAACTCATCTAAAGAAGTACTATCATTACCTTATTTATAATATATGCTTTTCAACATTAACTTTTCAATAAAACTTGGCCACTAATCAAGGATATGGTAGTGGATGCAATCATAGAATTCTAGCAAATATGAAGTGTCTTGATGAAAGTAAAATGTTATTTACACTTCATTTTTGGTTCCCCAATTTTGATGACACCATTGTCAGCATTTAGTGAGGGCTAAACTAGTACACCATTTTTGACAACAACCGTAGGGGACCATGACTTACATCTAACACCACAACAAGCATAGGGGAGCACGACTTACATCCACCACCATAATAAGCGTAGGGGACCACATCATACAATCATTAAAAAAAACAAGCATGAATTGAGGTAGACAACAAGCACACAAACAAGAAAATTTAGGGGGACATACAAAACATAAAAGATAGACAACAATGGACCTACCATGATGAAATGTCACCCACCAGATATAGACACTCGATGAATGTGTGAGTTGAGTTGTTTGGTATGTGTGACAACAATAGCAAATAATTACACTCCAATCTTTTGAGGAAGAACATAAAGGGACGAAGATGGAAGAACTGCATGATTAAGGATTGTTTATAAATGAAGAGGATGGTAGATTAGGGATTTTTGTTTAAAACACTACATGAGGGAGAAGGTGTTATTCGAAATGCAGTGTGGTAGCTTAAGGATGGTTCGAAACCTGCGTGTGTGGGTGGTTTGGTTCGAAATGCAGTGTCTCCTCCTTACACAAAAACACTATGTTTCATATAGATGTGGGACCCACCTTCATATCCACGTCAGCAAATGTTGGGTCCTACTTCCACAGAATTGGAAAAAAATCCATATCATATTTTAGTGAGCCACGTTAGTAGATAACTGACGGTGCCCTATCGTTGTCAGTGTTCAGGATTTAATCTGAATGTTTTCCAAACGTTAGGGTCTAGTTTGAACATTTCATAAATGTTAGGGTTCAATTTGAACATTGTGAAACATTAGGGGCTATTTTGTACATCCATGAAAATGTTAAGGGCCAATTAACCCTTTTGTCCGTTTTGAAATGGATTGATAGGAATGCAACAAAAACCCTCCATGCTGTATAGGTTACAAATTTAATTAAAGAAGTTCATAAAGTGTTTGGAGTAGTAGTTATCTACTTATTTTTAGTATGTAGGTTACTCCGAGTAACTTGCCTATTCCTTATTATTATCAAAGGAGGAGAGTGATTGTGATGGTGATCCTATTGTAGATTGAGTATTTGTTTTATTTCAAGTTCTTTTCTCTTACGGGATGCATATATTGAAAGAAGTTCTTTTCCTTAGATGGCTTTAATATAGTTGAAAAGTTTAAAGTTAAATAGTGGTGTTAGTAGGAATATAGTGACCTAATCGAGTAACCAAAAATATTTACGAAAAGGTGTTTCTTTCATTTTGATTGTGTATGATATATGTATTTAATAAAAATACTAAAGATCATTAAGTCAATGCATATATTGTTCTTATTATATAGCTAAGTGAGTAAAAGTGTCAATCTCACAGGGGCTATAAATATTTGTACTAACCATCTTTCTATTATCTGATATAAGAAATGAATGACTGAATTAAAACAAAAGATTAACATATCTAAAATTACTAATAGAAAGTAACAAATCAAAGTAAAGACTAAGAATGGAAAAATCAGTTGATAACTAAGATCTAGATGTGGAAACACTTAAAAAGCTTTCTATACTTCTTCTAAAAGCTCCTTTATTTTGACATCCTAAAAATTCAAAGTATCTCACCTAATATGGCTCTAACATAGTCTCATACTAGACCTGCTTTCCTCACAACTAAAAGAATCCTAATTTATATAAATCACTACCAACATAGGTCCCTAATAAAATTCCATGTTATACCTATGTTGGATTATATTTGTTTAATGACACATGTGAGTTTTCATCTTTATAACATAAGTTTAAAGGCCATGTACACTGGTCCGTGTTTAGGCCATGTTTGTTTATATTGCAAGTTCTTTAAAAAAATAGAATGGGCTAATAGCATACACAAGGCATAATACAGAACCATTTTTGATATATTTTGAACATGAGTCTGTGTTCCACTTATCTTCATCTTAATTCATGCCAAAAATTTTCCAACTTCGCTCTAACATGCTCGAATTCATTCCTTATTTATTTTGGGAGCTAAAAAAAGGCTTAAAAATAAAATAAAAAATATATTTTTAAGTTAAATAAATTGTATTTAAGAATAAACACATTGAAAAGCCTTACAATAGTGTAACCTTACAAGCTTGTAAGCTGACAAAATACAATATTAAGCAACTACGATATTTACTCAGGAGTTGCTAGAAAGAGTAATAACTTAAATCATAAAAACCATCCCTCCTTACATTAGTACTAACTTGAGTGTTATAGTTGTTGGATATGAGGATTTCCCTAATAAAATTTAACAATTTATGAGCTAGGTTATAATTGTCCAATTCAGGTTTATTTTGAATCATGTTGTTTCTTTTCCTTTAGATGATGTAGACATAATAAGTGAATGTATTATTGAACATAACTGAGTCATTATCTATTGTCTTGATCAACTTTATAGTCTACTATATAATATGCTCCTAGATTCTTACTTTATATTAAAGTTTCATTGTACGTTGTAAACTAGACCAGATGGATTGTGAAGAAGGACATTCAAAGTATAGATTTTGTATTGTTTCAGCATGAATTTTTCATAGCACACATAGAGGATTAGGAGATTTTATCCTATCCTTAGTTAAAAGCTTGTTTCTGATAGCAAGCTAGGAGGTGGTAGCTACCTTAGGTACCAAGGTTTAGGAACAAATAAGTTCATACCAGAGGAACCTAGGGGAGTTGGGTCTGAAAAAATCCAAATAGGATATATTAGAGAAGCTCAAAGATTTATCCAATGTACAGATGGTTGTATCTTCCTCTACATTATCAGGCTTGTAGTTAGGTAGGTTGTTTACAATGAGAGACATACCCTTTTTTTTACTACAATTATAGGAATCTCCATAGATTATTTTAGCCACTTTGGTGTTTAGAGGAAATGTTCCTTTGAGAGAGTTGAGTTCTTCTAGCAAGTTTAGAAGGCTATCACGGCAATTATCATACCATAATTATGTCTTAAGTCCATTTCCAACATTTTTTCTTTGATGAGAGGATAGATAGAACTTCTTGATCTTAACATCTCAATAAGAGACTATGACTAATTTATGTTTCCTTTAATTTTTTAGAAGCAACATTGTGAGAAGTAGTGTCAATTCATCACCTAAATTGCTACTTTATCTTTGCATAATCTCCATATCTTCTTTACAATCAACATCTGGTTTTTGAGTTCGAGGACTGTGATACCTAATCCTCCTTCCTGCTTAGTGGTGCAAACTTCATTCCATTTGCTCTATAGAAGTTGTTTAGATTTCTAGTCCATATAAATCTCATTATAATCCTCTCCAGGTCTTGGATAACTCCTTTAGTAACATTGGATGGGAGCACCACTATGTTTAGAGGTTAAGAAAAAGTAATTTTACTAATTAAATCTTTCTAGTTAAAGATAAAGTCTTGCTTTGCTAAGCATTGATTCTCTTCTTAACAATTTCAATCAAATGTTGGTAGTCCATAACTTATGGTTTCCTTGTGAAAATAGGAAAATCAAAGTATTTAAAATGTAGATGTTGTCTTTGCATTCCAGAGATCTATAGTAAAGTGTTAACATTAGGGATTCTAGCTTAAGCTATTAGATTGCTTTTTTCCAAGTTAATATTTAGGCTTAATATATTTGAAAAATTTTATAATGAAGAGATTATGGTTGAGAGATAGGACCATTACCACAAAACAGGAGCAGATCATCTACAAAAATTAAGGAGAAAAGATCAAATTCCTTTCATTTGTAGTGGCATATGAAATTTCCCATGTTGTTGATATGTTTTATAGGATTCTGAAAAGAAAATCCATTGTAAGAGCGAATAAGTATGGGGACAAAGGGTACCCCTACCTAATTCCTTTTACACCATTGAAAATTTGGGTTAATTCTTCGTTAATCAAGGCACTAAATAAGTAGTTATTATGCAAGCTTCAATCCAAGAGATGAATTACTTGGAAACCCCAATGTTTTCATGGAATTAAGGATGAACTACCAATCTAGTGTATCAAATGCTTTGTATATATCTATTTTAAGATAGCAACTCCTAATTGAGGGGTTAGTAATATAGTCTCTAAACAATTCCTACATTATAAGAAGATTGTCTCTAATTTCTCTTCCAATAATGAAGGGCCCCTCGCCTTTTTCCTTAGAGAAGAGTTATACGCCATCAAAGTTTGTGCATATTTATGCAAAGCCTACTATTCTTGTTCTCTCAGCCTAATATTTGACGTATTTTTATAAAGGTCTTCCAGATAGGTTCCTATTAAAGTTTAGTCTGCTTCCTTTGTGCTTATAAATCTAGGATTCTCCATCTTTTTAGCAATTTAGGTTTATTCTTCAAGATTGTGAGTTTGGACATTAATTGAAAACCCTACACCCATAGACTGAGGTGTTCATGGTTTTCCTCACCTATTCTAGGAATCCTTCAACCTAAAACATAAAGTTATAAAATCTAAATGGTTCTTTGATAGGTTGGGGTATATTAAGACCTTTGACTTTTATTGTAGCATGATCCTCATGATGGAGGATCAAATTTTGTTAAACTTAAGAAGGGAAATTTGAACAATCATTCCGTGTTAGCTAAAGCTCTATTGAGGTTTTTCCTTGTAAATTATAACCCAGATTGCTTATTTGTCCATGTAAAGTGAGAATCTATGGAGTTGAAGTCAATGTTACTTCCATATTGTTGATGCAGGAGTTAAGTTTTTTCCCCAGGGAATTTTTACTAACTCTCCAATCCTCTGCTTCATTAACATTGAGTATACAATTGAGATTTCTTGTCAGTAACCAAGGGTCTTGAATTCCTAGTCCCGCACATTCCAAGTCTTTCCAAAGAGAGCTTCTCATTAAACTAAAGTTAGAAGCTGTGATAATGGAAATTTTAAAGTCACCATGAATTAAATGAGACTAAAATTTAAGATGAATCATCCGATCTAATTTGAAAATTTCAGAGATAAGGACTAAATAAGGATTAAACACTATCGTTGTTTTACCATTATAATGATCGGAGTGGTTTGAGATGAAATTCCACCTTTTAATTAAAAAGCTTAGCTCTTTATTTAGCTTTCTAGCTTTTATTTTTTCCTTGAGTAAACCAAATAAGAAAGGCTTTTTCCCTAAGATGATATCCTTCACAACTTGCTTTTTTTTTGGGGTTATTTAGTTGCTTAATGTATTAAAACAAAAAAGACATGTTATATTTTTACGGGGGTACGTACCCCCTTTTATTATTTTTACTGGATTGTCTTTCGAGTATAGTGCCTCTAAATGTCTTTATTAGTAGGTTGGAAGCTTTCTAGACCTAGAGTCATAGTGTCCAATACCTCAAAAGGAGTTAAGCTAGAATTATCTTTCAGAGATCTTCTTGATATGGAGTTATAGTTAAGAACTTTCTTAAAGGCTTCTCATTTGGGTTTAGTTCCTAGGTTAATGCTTTATCTAAACAACTTGGCTACTAAGCCTCATGCTATGAAGGAGCTATTTCATAACAATTAGAGACTTGTTAGATGGATATTTAGGATTTTCAATTGTGACATTTGTATTTAGTGCCTACTCATTGTCCAATTGTCCTATTATCATTGTAAGTTCTTATTTTGAATCTCTTCCTAGTTGGATTCCAGATCTTGGTTTGTATTCACTTATAGGGATGTGTAAGTTGAATCAGATGATCTTCTAACTTCTATTTAACTCCGAGCTTCTTAATAGTTATAGAAGAGGGACGGTTTGGTTCCTTTGTGATTTGACTGCATAGGTGGGCACAACCAATGCTCTCAAGACTTGCAGTTTGGGAGTCAAGAGTGATGGGTTTCCTAATGGTGCTAGCAAGAAAGCTCAGTCCTTTAATAGTCCAGTATTTAAGTGGCAGGTTGTTAAAGTTTATTAATAATTGGAAAGTTTCTATCTTTTCTCTATCAAGCCTTATACCAAAACTCCATTGTTATATGAAAAGGGGTTTGCTTGCTATGTGTCAGGGCTCTTGTTATAAGATCTGATTAAAATTAGTTGATTTGTGAAGAAATAGTTGCCTTCAGTAGGAACAATTTTCCCCAAGACTTATGACAATGACAACCTCTTTATCTACAAAAAATCCAACAAAAGCAAATCACCAGGTTGAAGCTCCAACTTGAAGAAGATGCAAGGTAGGTGAGACGGAGCCATTCTCAGATTCAGCTTTTAGAAAACATTTGAGGTGTATTCTCTCTTACGAAGATATAGGTTAAAAAATTTTGTCCCAGGACTTGACAAAAAGGGAAGATAGAGCTAAGTTTGATAGGGTGGTAGGGTTGGTTAGGGAAGGTTCCACTGAACAGGGGGAGGGTGGATGGGTGGTAAAGGAGGAAATTCCTCAAAGATGTACTATATGAAGTCTGATCTTTGATTCAGGTCTTCCATGTAGAAGTGAGAGAGATAAGTAAAAAAATAGTTACTGTAAATAGTAATGTTTTTTGGAGGTAATAAAAGGAAAGTCAGAAATACCCCTATGGTAGGGAGAGAGTGGTAGATGTAAGAAGAGTTGAAAGATGTCAAAAAAAATGTTGGATTTTAGAAGAAAGCTCAGGACGGAAGGCGAGAGATGAACCAACAAAGTTTAAGAGGGAGAAGGGACACGGTTAGAGAAGGAAAAAATGGTTTCAGGGAGAAGGGACATGGTTTTTTACTTTTAAAAAGGATGATCCAAAATATAACATATTGAGTACAAAATCCAATAGAAATAATCCAAAAATAAGTAAAATGCTTTTAAAATTATGCTAAAAAAAGTAATTATCACTTATCAAAATCTTGCGCACTTAGGCATGTTCTTGTCTTTAAACAAATCAATTTTTTCTCTCTTACCTTAACTGGGTGGAAAATATAATAAGGAACTTAACAAATCAACCAAATGAATCAAGAGTCTCCATTTTTCATTTAATTATAAAGTTCATCAAATTGGTAGAGAGTTTCCTATTTACATCAAATGATGAAAAATCAACTCCATAAAACTTAAAAATTTAACTTAATTCATAAAATTCAACCTAATGCATAAGGTGAACATACATAAGAAAGATGCTTCAACTTTAAAACTTTTTCGTAGACTATATAGAGAGAAAAGCAAAACAAGGACTTTAAATCAATATAAGACCATTTTAAGTTTTCTGAAAAGTAACCAAATCTTTTAGCTTAAAAGTAAAAACGTTAACATGAATACTCTTGAATATTCAATTAAGTCACCATTTAAATGGGTATTAGCACCACTTTTTAAATTCATCATTTTTACTTGGTTTGAAGTCAACAAGAATTTGATTTCTTTTAGTTTATATGTTTAGTGTGTTTGATTTTTTTGGATTTCTTTATAGTTTTTGTTTTTATTTCTTATTAGTTACTTTAGATTGATGGCATAAATTTTTGAACAATTTTATGCTAAGATTTATTGTTAAAAATTAGATATATAATATGATTAACTAGTGGATATGCAAATTTGATTTTGTGAATGCAAGGAAACCAAATCTTATAAGTGATAATACTTGGATTTGACATGAGCATCCCATCAGAAATTAAGCCTTCATACATAATCTTTTCTTTTGAAAATAAAATGATAAAGATACTCCTGGGTGACTTTGAGCTAAATTGTTGAACTTTTTACATTATTCTATTAGTTATACCTTTTGAGCCTTATATAAACTTAGCTTGATACATTTCCCTAAAAGCCTTGATCATAAAAGAAAAAAAAAGTAATCATACCTTAGTTCATAATTAGTATAATTTTGATTGTTGATATTGTTATTAGGTATGGCATGTAAGAAAATAATTAGGGGAAAGCTGATGAAATATATAAATTGAAAATGCAAAAGGGAAATTCATTCCAAATCAAATAAAATGAACATGAAAAGGAATAAGAAAAAAAAGAACTGTTGAAAATTGATCAACATGGATCTTATGCTTGAAAAGAATGAACAAAAAAAAAAGATTGCTGCAAACATATGAAAAGTTAGTGAAGTAGTGTATGAATATTTTTCTTGATTTACTTGTTTTTGCCAATAATTCTGAATATTTATTTCTCCTATCTTTTTTTATTAACCTACTTATCCCTTTGTCCATATTATAGCCTAGTTCAAATATGTTTTGATTTTTGCTTATAATATCTATTTAAGTAGTGGAGATTAGATGACTTTCAAGCATATGATAAATTGAATTTCATACACAGATGATGTGCATATCTCACTAAATTTCAAAAACTTGTGTGAATGAGTAGTGCTTTATGAGAAAGTTATCAAATTGAAGTATTACAGCTTTACGAAGAAGGCAGTGTTTGTATCCCTTTTTTTTTTCTATAATGATTTACTTAAGAAGCATTATGTGTTCAAGTTTTACAATTAAATTGAGACTTTAATGTGTATATCTTGTGTTACTAGCTATGAAGTTAACTAATTAGTGTAGGTTGATGTTTGTGAGTATCATTTTAGTAAACCCTCAAGAGATTATAACTCTTATACTAGGGGCACCTAGGGGTGTAAAGGCTTGTTTCACATGCTAAGTGCTATTATACACCTAAAAAAGTGGAATTAATTCTTATTTTAGTTGTGAGTGTTTAATTAGCTAAGGTTTCTTGTTGTCGATTACTAGAGGAAAATTAATGAATTAAGTGCAAGAGAATTTAATAGTGTTATATTTTACATGTTATTAAGGGTTAAATTAGTTGTAATTTAACAATTCTATAATATGTTTCGTATTGATTATATGATGTTTTCCTATGTTTAATTCATTTTCTTATAGGTGATAAATTAAAGGAAAATTCCCAGACTGAATGTAAACTTCTCCATATTTGTCTAATTAAGGTGATATTAGATTTAATAGGAAGCAAACTAGAATGCAAAACTTAATAAAAGAGAGGAGGATTTTGGACTCATGGAGTGCACTTTAAGGTTAAAAAGACAAGGGTATAGACACTATTTTCTAAAATTATTGAGGATTTAGGAGGAGGAAAGTCTAAACCATTACCTTTTATCAAAGAAGCACTTGACTCAAAATCGAAGAAATCTCATCCACACTAGTATTATGAAAATTTAGGAAACAATAAGATTTATCCTATTATTATCTCCTCTTCATTGATTTCTATGAACGAAGGAAGATGAGCTTATCTACTTAGCGCTTAAGAAGGAAGTCCAACGAAAATACTTTTAAAGAAGCACTTGCTAGGAGGTTACCCATTGTTCTAAAATTATTTTTCTCTTATTTATATTTCCTAGTTTTAGTTTTCTACTAAAGCTTATTTAATTTCTTTTATAGTTTCTTTTATAAGATCTTTTTAAAATTTACCTCACCAATCTTAGATGGAATTTGGAGATTCTACCTCAATTATCTTTCACGGGTGCTTTTACTATCTTACTTATTGAACATTAACGATTATGACATGTTTAAGTGTGCAAGGCATGTATTCCTAGAAATCTATTTACCATTTTTTAAGTTTTAAGTTTTAACTACAAATTTTCTTAATTTTAGTGCTTAAGGCTAAACCTTTTCGTTTTTATCTTTCTTTTTGTTTTAAGTTTAGGTGTAACATCCTATTTCCATACTAAGGGTTAGAACCTTAGATTTCTATAAGTGAGAAATGGCAATGAGAGATTAGAAAAATGCATTTCATGCTCATGCATTATGTAGCATACACATATGTAAATTTGATTATTGCACACATTATAATGAATTGTTTATGCACTCATTTGACATTTTTCAGGTACAAATGGTTGTTTTAATTCGATTATAATGTGAATTATGGATTATGTGTCTTAAAAATTGAGTTGGAGTGTATAAGTAGTGAATT
>JANIHZ010000007.1:53924327-53936752 GCA_027478365.1 Erythroxylum rufum
TTGTTAAATAAAAATTAATTGATCAGTTAATTAATAAATTAATTTATTTTTAATAATAGGAGTTATCAAAATAAATCGAGCTAAAAATTTAAAATTAAATGGTTTTCGAAACCGATTAAATTAATCATTGCAATTTTTAGTTGCTTTTCCTTAAAATATTATCTTTTGATCTTATTCTATAAAATTAAAATAATTTGTACTATTTGTCCATAAATTACTTAAAAAGTAATATTCCTCAAGTTTTATTAGGGTTATAGAATAATAGAATGAAAATTTAATTCCATATTGTAAAAATTGATTTGATATGCGAAAATTTTATGTTATGTACATCAATAAAATATTTGAATTAAAATTTTCCATTTTGTATGTATTTTGTCTATTAATAATTTTTTTTGTCTTTGACCAGGGTATTTATCGGCGGACCCAGTAACTAATCCCCTTGTTGATAGGAAGGCACCTCACATGGTGGAACAGCTGCCCAAGGAAAATTATTAAAAACACTTAATCATGTTTAGTTACTTATTTATTGGGATAAGAGATTCAAAAATTCAAAAATATATTGGAAAATTATTAAAAACTGAAAATGATAAGTCTAAAATGCTTTAAAATATATTGAAGTAAGAAAACAAGGAGGAGAAGATTCTATCTAGTCTTAATTGCCTGACATTCGATCTTAATTTGGCTGCCATTAACAGAGCTTAAAGCATAAGTTTCAAGGTACATATTCAATCTACATTAAATCCTGACATTACCTTCAAGATACATACATCGGTTAATCCACACTAACTCAGGAAAGTTCAGAACCGACTGACAATATCAAGAAACTCTTTACCATTGGCTTCTAAAACTTGCTTCCATGTTCAATGAGACGCTGGAACTACTCTTCAATCATGTCAAATCCATCGACCTGATCAGAAGTTTATCTCACGTCTCTCAGCGAAAAACTTCCCTGTTATTGCCTGATCAGGAAGCAAAGCAAGCCAAACTCCGGTATCAGCTCCGCCCTCGGCCGATATATTCCCTGCCCAAGCCGTCATTGCGGTCTTCACCTTTCCTGGACAGTAGCAGTTGACATAAATCTTCTGGCCTTCAGGTCGGTTGGAGAGTATCTTAGCCAGTACCCTAGTGTAAGCATTCACTGCAAGTTTCGAAACTGAGTAGTCAGTTTGTGTCTGAGGCCACCCACCTGACGTCCAAGTGCCATCTTCTACTTGTTCAAGGAAAGTAGAGATCATCTTGTCAATAGTTTCCTCTGAGATTGTTTCTGTGTCACTAAGTTGTTGTCTCAGAGCTTCATCCTCGATTCTCTGCAGTACCAGTGAGAAGTATGACTGTAACAATGGCATCAGAAAGAAATTACAGTTTAACACTAGACACATCACTTACATTTCGTTTTCCATTCAATCTACCAAGCCTTGAACTGAGGTTAACAATACGAGAACCTGAAGCAGAAGGTCTTATCAATGGGATCATAGCTTTAGTCACATTTTTTGTGCCATAATAGTTAGTATCAATGACCATCTTTGCATGTTCAACAGAATTATCCGATCCATGGTTGTAATTAACACCTGCATTATTCACCTGGAAGAGATAAATGTACATGCATAAGCAATCTAAGATAGCTTCTGCATTTGAACATCAAACCTATAACATCTATATTTATGACCCAACAATTACCAGAATATCTATACCACCATAGTTTTGCTTTACCCACTCAGCGAACTCATTGATCGATGAAGACTCCAGGACATCAAGTTGATGAAATGCAACGCTGAGCCCTGATTCTTGCAAGACATTAGATGCTTCCAAGCCAGCACTAGTTTCTCTTGAAGTCAGGATTACAGTTAAACCATGGCCTGCAAGTTGCCTCACAATCTCAAAACCTATTCCTCTATTAGCACCAGTCACAACCGCAACAGTTTCCGAGGACCACCACCTGAGAAACACTCGCATTTCAGAAAACGTAAAGATTTCATGACGAAACACACGTACATGATCCAACACAAAAACACAAGCATTTCCTTGAATCTCATGCTTTTAAGTGAAATTAGATAAAAACCCAGCGAGAAAACGAATAGGGTATGACGTACGTACCTTTGATGATCAGAATATGGAATGGTTCGAAGAAGGGAAATCTCTTGGAGTCTCTTGTCTCTTTTTTCCTTACTTCCCATTTTCTTTCTTCTCTTGTTTCTTGATCCTTTCTTTTTGGCTCCTATACATCGAAAGAGACGAGTTTTGATTGATTATAAGGTTTAGGAGAGCACAACAGCCAAACTCCTAAGCTGCATCAATGTTTTGAGAAGCTCCCAACTCTTCCTCTGTCCCTTACATGCAGGAGTCGAGAAGCTCGGTCCACTCAAAAATGGTGGAACGCTGATTTTTAGGTCAACTTACCGAATTTTATGTTCCAAGCTCTTACACCGGAGATGGCTGGTAATGTATTGAGGAGAGCTTCAAGTTTGGTTTATTTGATTAAATTTGTTATGGAGGTATTTTTATTTAGCATATATTCTTTAAGAAGATATTAAAACAATTAAAAATTGAAAATAGTATATAATTTATTTTCTGATATTTTAACAAAATAGTTTTCCCCAAATAGATAATCTATTTAGGGTTAGCAAAACAAAGCCAAATAAGCTTTGATTATGTTAGAAGTCAATAAATAAATTTTGTTTTAAATATGATTTGGCATGAATTTGAGTTAAAAATTTATTTTTAAACTTTAAATTGAAATTGAACTCAAAGTAGCTTGACTTGAAGCAACACGATCGATTGAGTTGGTCGAGTGGAGGGACATGGAGCTAAAAGGTTTTGTATTTTTTTTGGTCTTTGACCAGAGTATTCATCGGCGGATCTAGTGACTAATCCCTTCGCTAATGAGAAGGCACCTCACAGGATGAGACAGCTGGCCCAAGGATTTAAAGCTGCTCCATATCCAAAGTTAAGGATCGAACCCTGACCATTTGTTAAAAGTGGATGAGTCCCTTGACACTCAACCACACCCCTTGGGTTAAAAGGTTTTATATTTGATTCTCTCAACTTATGCTCTCTCGATCGAGTCTGTTGTACAGGACTTGCCTAGTGCAGAATATCCGGTTGGTGTGATTTGTAAGCTATCACGTCAATCAAAAGGTTTACCGAGTGCGCATCCAAAAAGTAACAGTTGCAGGTTCCTCCATTTCAAAAGCAATAAAGACTAAAATGATCACCTATATAACAAAATGAAGTCATTTTATCAATTTAAATAATATAACATCATTTTAAACCTAATTTTAACCATACTTTAAAATTTGTTAGCTCCTCGTAAGGATGGTTGATAAGTTTTGATTAGTCTAATCTGACTCAAGCTGAAGATAATGAACATAATTCCAGTTTGAACCCTAAATTTCTTAAAAATAGAACATTATTTTTTATTTTTTAAATTAAAGATATATGTTTAATTAAGTCTTATCGAATTTGATCAAGCTTCAAACTGCTATCAAACTTCAATCTGTTCAACCTCGATCGAGTTTAAGATCTAATCGAAAGTTACGAACCTAATCAACTTTTAAATTGAGCTTGGATCTAAATAGGCTCAAGCCCAGCCTGACACTATCCATTGCCAGCATTCCTCATGTGCCAAATCACCTTAATCTAGCCCTATTCATTATCATCGAATCCAAAGCCACATTGAGTTTAACATTTTAAATGTTTTTAGTTTAATATATTCTAAACTATATAAGACAAAATGTCGGCCTCGTATGTACGAGTTTTTCAATGAAGTCTTACGAATTCTATTTAAAAATTAAGAGCATGTGATGTGTGAATGCGATAAGCATTAAGTTATCGTTTTCTAGATAGACAAATAGAGAGTATACGTAAAATAGAGAAGTTGATTTGTGTTCACACCATATTTATATATAGGATAAAATGAATAAACTTTATTTTTAATTTATATTTTTAATTCTTAAAATTCTTTAAAAAACTAACTTTAATTTTCAAAATTTTAAAAACCTTTTCCCTTAATTTTTAACTAAAAATAGTGATACTAATTAAATTTCACTAATATAATAATCTAACTTACTTTTAAGATCAATTCAAACTAATTAAACTCGATTTAAATTTTCATTTAAGATAATAATAATAAATTATTAATTTTGATTAAATTTAATTTAAGTTTAAAAGTAATATAAAATTGTTACATAGACCACATTTAATTGTTACATGTAAAGTGATATTATAATTAGGCATTCATGATTCATGTCGTGTAGCGAATAACTCCAAGCTTCCAAACGGCAAATTCTGGTTGTTGACGAGTGTTCTGTCTTTTATCCGACGTCGTTTTCTATGGGCCCATAAATCAATATGGTTGTCAAATCAATTATTTTTACAAAGATAAATTATTTAAAATATCATGATATTATGATAATTTATTATTGTAATTAGCTTAGACTATTCGCTTATAAATATTGTCTACTTTGAATTACCTATCGGATCAAAGCTTTCCAGAATTTGCTCTTCTCATACTCGAAAAAATATGTTTATAGAGAATAAGTATCTGTACCTTTATAAGATATACTTCGCTCTTATAATTATATTTCAACTTTTATTTTGTAACATTATACATTAGAAGTTATAAATTTAATATTATTTAGAATATTTTAAAATTAGCTTACAAAGCTTTTTTTATATTTTTATAATTTTTCAAAATTTACAACTTTTATGAAATTATAAAAAAAATTCGTCAAATATCTTTCCCTATTCTTCATTATAAAACTAAGAACAATTTTATTTTAAGATTTACTTAATCACTTGTCCGCATATAGATAATTTGGTTGCTTACCTCTTGTGATGTGGAAGTCCCATCAAATAGACTTATCCTAAGTAATTTTTCTGTTGAATTTGATAAACTTCTTTATGTTGATTGGGTAAATTTAGTCATAAACTTAGTGAGTAAGGAAAAACGAATGTCTTCTCCAGCCAAAAGTCAAAATTTGTCAGCTATATTAATGTTTGAGCCACGTAATCTTTGTCATGTTTCATCCCATCCATGGCGTCATTGATTACGTCGCCAACTCAAACACCTGGACCACTCCCTGTCCTCATATGGGTAATTGAAGCGATGCACGGATTTCACACGTTTTATTATTTTGGAGGAGGCTGGCTTCCACACGTAACCCATCATCGAAGGGACCCCTGAAGGGCGAAGGCACAATCTTTGTTCACCTTTTACAATATAAGAGTCTTCCAAGCTTTGGGAACTGAAGGCTCCGTGGTTTAGTGACGGCAGAGAGTAGCTATTGGTTTTGGGTACGGTGTTTTGTTTACCGTTTCTTGATTGGTGCATCTGATTTGAGTCGGAAATTGGTGTTAACGGAAGCATTTTCCTTTTCTTTTTATTTCATCTTTGGATTCAATTCATTTCCACTTTCGGGAACTCAAACTACAGCGATGAGGCCATGGGCAGAATATTTTTCCGAAATTTTCAGTTGAACAGTCATTAATGATGACCCTTTTCGTTTCCGATGTTCTCTGTTTGTTTCTGAAACTTTTCACCTGATTTTGCTTCGACAAACTTTACAGTTAATACCGTTGCATAGGTTTTTATCTTACTGGACATCCCTAGTGATTTTCCAAGCGTAATTGGATTTGCTTACTTTTTTAGTTTTGCCATATGGCAGTTCAACTGATGTCTTGAAGCTGACAGGAACAATGGTGTGCTATTCTGGACGGTGCTTGCTTCCGTTGGCTATAGTACTTCTGGCTCTTAACAGACCTTATGCTCGAGGATCTTCTCAAAATGGAATTAAGATCAAATCTGCAACTTTCCTGTCACCCCTTTTTGTGTTAGGACCAGGATCGGTAGAGAACAGGTACTATTACAATATCGAATTCCCTAGAGGTCATATTGCTCTCAAGAGTTTTAATGGTGAGGTAGTTGATGAGGCTGGAAATCCTATTCCCCTTCATGAAACTTATCTTCATCACTGGGTTGTTGCAAAATATTATCAGAAGATTGAAGGACAGGATGAGAACAACTCAGATTACATTTTGGGAAGGAATAGTGGAATATGCCAAGCTGGTGTTCTTGGACAATACTTTGGTCTTGGATCTGAAACAAGGAAAACAGCTACATATGTTCCAGACCCTTATGGAATAGAAATTGGGAATCCTGCTGAGATTCCTGCAGGGTATGAAGAAAGATGGTTGCTTAATGTCCATGCAATCGATACACGAGGTGTTGAAGATAGACTGGGATGCACAGAATGCAAATGTGATCTTTATAACATCACAGTGGATGAATATGGTCGGCCTATAAGGCCTAATTACGATGGGGGTTTGTTATGTTGCTATGATCACACACAATGCAAGCTAAAAAGAGGGTTTGAAGGAGCCAGAAGAAACCTTTACTTGCGATATACTGTGCATTGGGTTGATTGGGATAGTTCATTAGTTCCAGTTAAAATATATATACTCGATGTCACTGATACTGGGGAAAGAATCAATGGTTCCAGAGAAAGTCGTGGAATTGTTGGCTGCCATGTAAGTCGACTTCCTTACTCGTGCATCCCTTGTATAGTTAGACTTCCTTATTCGTGCATCCCCTGTATAGTCCTGGATAAAACAACTAATGTTCTCAACTATCTTCAAACTTTCGTAGAAAGCAATAGCAATAGAAATACAAAATACAATTAGGAGTGTTGAATCCTATCTAGTCCGGTGCAGAGCACGGACACTACTATTGCAGATGTACCAAATTCTTCTGTTATGACTGTATCTAAATCAAAAAATTGTTGCAATATCCTCTTCTTTCCATGTGTATTAAGATTTTGCAATTTCATTTATTTCTTTTGGAGGAAAATCTAATGGAATGTATCACTTTCATATCTTATGGGGATGCTGAATGCTACCTTTTATATGCAGGTTGAATACGATATTGAAACTTGTACCAGTGGTCTATCCAGTGATAAGTGCATTGATGTCAAAAGGGCTAGCTTGACCATGCCAACTGGTGGTTATGTTATCTACGGAGTTGCCCACCAGCACACTGGAGGGATTGGTTCAACCCTCTACGGAGAGGTGATTCTTGGTTTATGTTGTATGTTTTGATGTTGTAAAACCTTGACATGATCCTTCATGAAGCTGGAGATAATGACTGACTACAAGAATTTTTCAGGATGGACGCAAAATATGCACATCATTACCAAGTTATGGTCAAGGAAAGGAAGCAGGGAATGAGGCTGGGTACATTGTAGGAATGTCTACCTGTTATCCTCAGCCAGGAACTGTAAAGGTTTCACAAGGAGAGAGACTTGTTCTTGAATCCAACTACAGTGCAACCATTAAGCACACTGGAGTTATGGGTCTTTTTTACATGTTAGTTGCAGAGAAGGAACCAAAGACCGTGCCGTTTAGGCATGTTGGTCATCGTGTAATTTCTATACTATACCATGTTCTACATTTATTTCTGCAGAGAAGCTTTTGATACATGTAACAGAATGACCAAGAACTCGAAGACAACTTATTCCCTCGATCATTTGGAATCATTTGATCAATGGAATCAAGGAAATGCAATCGAACTAATCGTTCCTGATAGTGTTCAACTCATAACTAATGCTATTCGTATCGGTTCTTGCAGGTGCATGAAAACTTGAAGCTCTCTGCATATGCATGGCCAACAGTAGTTTTGTTTGGGGTAGTAATGTTCATTGCTGTGGTTGCACGTTCTTGGCTGAAGAAGGGAAGAGAAGATGCATATCAACCTATTTTAGCATGAAGCTGAAGACGCCTGCTTGGCCATATACTTGCATAAATAATGTAGCCTACACATACAATACTTACTAATAGAAGTTTTGCACATTTTCTCCCATTCTTGATGATATGAGAGCAAAAGGAGCAAAAGGGTGAAAAAGTTGAAATCCAATCTAAATTTGGCCTGAATTCAACAAATAAAGTTTAATTTAGACGTATTTTGAGTCGAGTTTAAGCTAAATAATTTTTTTTCAAATTGTCCGGTTCAGACTATTAGATTATCTTAAAGTTTGATTTAGTTAATGATATGTTAACGACACCAAGACTCACTTCTATGAAGAACAAAATATAACTCATTTTTTATTTTTATAGAAAATAAAACGAGACAAAATAATCTTACTTTTGACTCTCATAAAAAGTAAAATAAGATAAAATATGATTCATTCTTGATCTTTATAAAGAATAAAATAAGACAAAATAAGGTTTATTTTTAATCCTCATAAAGACCATTTTTCACTTTGTCTAAGGCTTATAAAATGATGGGAACAACCATAGTCTGTTGATGCTGAAGTTTTTTTTTTAAAAGAAAATTAAAATAATTAAAGAAGAGGAAAATTACAAGGTCATCAAAAAAGGAAAACCCTTTATATACAACACAAAAAGAGAGCCGACAAGAAACAAGTCACCTAGTGCAGCAATAAGAACCTATATATGACAATGTAAAAGTGAAAATTAAACATCTACAGATCCCTGGCATATCGTCCACGACTTCTGAAGACTGCAGTCTCGTTCTTCTATCTGCTATAGACGTAAGGCATGGCAAACAGTAGAGCTACAAGTTACATTCTTTGTCAATACAATCGCTCGAACGTCAGACGTGATTAAGAAGATCAAATTCTCTCTTGTAGAAGATGTGTTCTGGAAGTGCCGAATGTTCCTTTCTCTCCAAAGCAGTATAAACAGACCCCTAAGACAATAATTTGTAAAGGTTTGTTGGAATCTGCAAGTGAAGAAAGATAGCTAGTGATATCCATAAGCTTGGACCCTGGATTAGTCCAGCAACATAAGTTACAGACAGTTCTTCGAATAGAGTAGTTGAAGGGGCAAGCGAAGAAAAGGTGAGGACAAATTTCCATCTGAAGGGAACATATTGGGCAAGAAGGATCCATGTGCACAAAAGGAATACGGTCAGCTGTGGATAATTTATTCTGAATAGCTAACCAAAAAATGAAGGAGATCCGGGGCGTTAGAAGACTGCTCCATACTGTGGCTGACCAAGGAAATACGGTCAGCTGTGGATAATTTATTCTGAATAGCTAACAAAAAAATGAAGGAGATCCGGGGCATTAGAAGACTGCTCCATATTGTGGCTGACCAAGGAACAGGGAGTCTGCGTCGACGCAAGTTGTCGCAAATGAAATGATTAGTCAATTTGTTTAATGGAGTCCCCTTCTAAAAGAAAGTGTCAGATTCTTAAGGAGTTGGGGAATAGCTAGGTTGAAGATGGCTCAGACTTCTTGGGAATTTCCACGAGTTCCCATTAATGAATGCTATCGTACGTGTTTTTAGAGGGAACAAGGGGGAAGCTCTTGAGGGATTCACCTGAAAGATTAAGGGACCACAACTAGCCCTATTGTCATACCATAGAGAGACCAGACGTCCATCTTTAATAACATAGGAAGTCTCTAAGCAAATATCGACCCTTAACTTTAGAAGCTGGTTAAGGAAAAAAGAGACATTAGCTTTCAGCTGAAGAGCCCATATGGAGTTTCCTTTGAGCAAATAAATGTGTAACCATTGGATCCACAAGGTTTTCTTATCCTCCAGTATCCACCATAGACGTTTGAGAATCAAAGAGCGATTAGAAGTTTTAATGGAAAGAATATTTAAACCGCCTTCTGCTTTAGGATAGTAGAGATCAGTTCATTTCACTTTGGAGGCGCCACGGTTACCATTCGAATGGCTCCATAAGAAGGTTCTGAGAAGCCGTTCAATTTCTTTGATGATGCTTTGGGATAAGAAAATATGGGAGCTCCAATATACATGCAAGGAATTAAGGACGGATTTAATAAGCTGAAGTTTACCCACATAAGACAGATATTTGTTCACCCAAGATTTAATCCTTTTTTGAATCTTCTCTAAGAGGAGGCAACAATCAGCATAGGATAGCCTTTTAGTAGATACAGGTAGCCCAAGGTAAAGTAGTGGGGGATCTTCCGACATCATACTCGTGGCTTCAGAAACGGAGGTTGCCATGGTCACCGCACCTTCAAACAAAAGAATATGGCTTTTAAGCAAATTTATCTGTAGCCCAGAGTGAAGTTTAAAGATACTGAGTGCATGAATAAAGGTTTGTATAGACTCCAAATCTGCCCTATAAAATAAGAGAAGGTCATCTGCAAAACATAGGTTAGTAAGGCCAAGTGTCTTGCACTTGGAATGATACTTGAAGTTGGGATTAGAAAGAGTTGCGGTTCCGATAATCGCATTAAGGATTTCCATGACTAGAAGAAAAATATATGGGAGAAGGGGGTCCCCCTGGCGAATGCCCTTATCAGCTTTGAAATACTGAGTAGGGGCACCATTAATCAATATCGAATACGATGCCGAGGTAATGCATTCTATGACCCATCAAGTAAATTGAGTCAGAAAACCAAAAGCCTCCAACATAGTATGCAAGAAACTCCAATTGATACTATCAAAAGCCTTGTGAAAATCAATCTTCAAGGTGCAATTCGGTGGGCTCAAATAATTAGAATAACCTTTCAAAAGCTCTTGAACAATAAGAAAATTGTCACCAATGGAACGATCCGACAAGAAGGCACATTGGTTATTACTAATTAACGGGGCCATAGTTTCCTTCAATCTGGTAGCAAGTATCTTAGAAATAACTTTGTACAAAAAATTGGTACAAGAAATGGGACGATAGTTGACAAAGGTGGTTGGAGTCGCTCCTTTCGGAATCAAGCATAAGAATGTTTGATTAATCTCTTTCAGCAAGATCCCATTTCTAAAGAACTCATTGATGGCTTCCTTGACAAAACTACCAATAGTAGGCCAAGCTTGTTGATAAAAGTATCTGTTAAACCCGTTAGGCCCAAGAGCTTTGTTTCCATTCATTCAAAAAACACAAGCCTCTATTTTGCTATCCTCTACTGGTTTGGTTAAGAGAGGCAAAACAGAACGTGAAACTTGCTTAAGGTTAAGACACTGAAAATTCAGAGAATAGACATAAGTATGTTCGGCAGTACTAAGTAATGATTTGAAAAAATTGAAAGCTGCTTACCTAATAGTTATCTGATCATGGGTAATATTACCATTATGAGAAATGGAATAAATCTTGTTTTGGTTCTGTCTAGATAGAATCGAATGGAAATAAAATTGAGTGCAGCTGTTGCCGTCTTGGAGCCAATTGATTCTAGCTCGTTGCTGCAAAATTGAGGAATGATTACTAACAGCTTGCAGATAACTAGTGAGGGCTATCTTTTCCTGGTCAAGAAGAAGTTGACTCGCAGGGGTAGAGGATAAGAGAATCTGCACTCTAGTTAGCTCCAATCTAATGCGATTGATTATTTCAATAGTGGAACCCTGAGAAGCCTTTATAAGCTTAAGTTTCTATTTAATAACTTCCAGTTTCTGAAGGTAGATAAACTGCTTGGTGCCCCGACATCCATGTATAGTTCCTCTCAAACAAGCATCCACAAAATCGAGAACTTTAACTAAGTAATTATTGAAGCAAAAAGGATGGCGAGCAGACACGGTTGGATAAAAGTGAGAAATCCGTATGGGAGTATGGTCAGAAAATAAAGGGTCTAAAAAACGTGCCGTGCCATTAGGGAAAGACTAAAACCATACGTCATTTACAAGGGCTCTGTCAAGCTTCTTGCGAATAAACCATCCGTCCTTTTGCTTATTAGACCAGGTGAAGAAATGACCAGCAGAACTGTGATCAGATAACCTAACCTGCTCCACATAATCTAGCATATCGATGGAGTAGTTATGCAAACTTATGTTGCCTTGAGCCTCCGAAGAATAGAGGGTGGTGTTGAAATCCCCACATAGAGCCAAGGTTTAGAAACAGTGCTATTGACATGGCGTATGGTAATCCATAAATCCCTTCTCTGAAACTCGAAATTGCTGGCATACACAAAGGAAACAAAGAAGTCAAGATTTCCTTGCAAAAGCAGTACAAGAAGGTGCATAACCTGATTTGTAGCCTCAACTATTTCAACCTTAAGACCACTGAGATTCAGCTGAGAGATGATATGAGTTATGAGGAGATTCCAGTGGAGATTTTGGATACCAACGAGAAGGTCCTCAGGAACAAGACAGTTTAGCTAGTCAAAGTCTTATGGAGAAACCATTCGGTGGAAAAGGCCACATGGGAGCCTTTGGAAGCTATGAAAGAGAAGTATCCGCATCTCTTCAATGATTCAGGTAAGAATTTCGAGGACGAAATTCTTTTAAGATGGGGAGATGTTGGCCCCCGAATTCTTTTCTTATTGAATAAGCATAATTTCAATTTATTTTTGAGTTTTTGATTGATTAATTGTTTTTGGTTGGAGTTTAATTAGCATGTCAATGGTTGGAGGATTTATTGCTTAAATTGATGGAATTAGAAGTATTAAATGGAGAAATTAAGATTAAGTTAGAGTATAGTATGGTGTAAGTTAAATTGAAGAAGTAAGAAT
>JANIHZ010000007.1:54049188-54061014 GCA_027478365.1 Erythroxylum rufum
CATGGGTTCGAATCGTGGATTCCACCCATGACCAAAGAGGACAATACTGATTTGTGTTAGATGCCGCGGTATCACCCCCAAACACACGCCACAGTATAACCTGCAAACACCTTCGGGTGGGGTGTGGGGTGTGGGGTCCAACATATCTCACAAAAATTGAATCAATGGTCTTAGGCCCAATTTTCTTCCTCTTATTTTCAGGTAGAATAACCTTACCAAGACACCCCCACACTTTTACAAAACACAAGTTAGGTGGATAATCTTTTCAAATTTTACAAGGGGTTTGATCCAGTTTCTTATTAGGGACTCTATTTATAACATAACAAGCTGAAAGAATAGCTTTCCCCCACATAAAATCCGGTAATCCTGAGGAAATCAACATTGCATTCATTATGTCCTTGAGTGTTCGATTTTTCCTCTAGGCTATTCCATTTTTTTCAAGTGTATAAGGGGTTGAAAGCTCATGACTAATCCCAACCGTTCCACAATAATTAGCAAGGAAATTAGTACCATACTCACCACCTCAATCAGACCTTAATCTCTTAATTTTCCTTCCCAATTGGTTCTCAACCTCATCTTTGTACTTTATAAACACTTCCTCTATATCACTTTTATTTTTTAATAAGTAAACCTTAGTAAATCGAGAATAATCATCCACAAAAGTAATATCATATCTCATGCCTCCTTTACTCACACCATTCTTAAAATCACCCAAATATGTGTGCATCAAATCCAATAATTGTGAATCTCTCTCGGTCACTAACTTAAAAGGCTTCTTAGAGTGTTTAGCCTCAACACAAATTTGACATTTTTCTATTTCATTAGTGATCTGGTTAGGCAATAAGTTTAAGCTTTGCATCATCTTAATTAACCTCACGTTCATATGCCCAAGTCTAGAATGTTATAGGTCTAGAGGCTCAACAATATAAGTAGAAGAAGTAGATGTGTTCATTTCAACGTCAAGTACAAATAAACCCTAGTACAAAATCTTTTACCAACAAAGTTCCCATTATTAGTAAGAACTAGCTTATCATAGTCAAAAGTAAGTTTGACACCAGCTTTGTTAAGTAATCCTCTAGAAATCAAGTTTTTACGAACATCAGGAACAAATAAAACATTTTATAATGCCAAAACTTTTCCATAACTGAGTTTGAGAGTGACCTTCCTAACTCCTTGGACAGGAACTCTACTGGAGTTGCCCATGTATATGAATTGACCATCAACAACTTCATTCAACTCTTTAAATAGGTCCTTGTTGGTGCAGATGTGGCATGTGGCTTATGTGTCAACAATTCACTCAACCAAAATTTCAGCAAGGTTGACTTTGGACACCACAACAGTAATGATCTCCTTGTCATCACCAGCTTCGACCATATTAGCTTGAGACTTACCAAAACTCTTCTCGTTACCCCGTTGGTACCCCTTCTATTTTCCTTTCCCGAGCTGTCGTGGTTTCTGTCATTCGTCCTTCTTCTCATGGTTGATTCTATCTTGGCAAAAAGCAGCAAGATGGCCTGACTTGTGGCACCACCAACAGTCACCATCAATCTTTTTAACTTAAACTGATTGTCCTTGTTGGTATTGAAAGACTTGTTTTGTCCACCATTCTTCTTGAAGTTATTTGCATTTCTATGTTATATCACATTAGCCTTAACGGTAGGGACAAAGGTGAGTGATTTGGTCTTATCTTATGTACGATTGACATCCTCAATCTTTATATGCCCTATCAACTCCTGAAGCTCCATGTCTTTCTTCTTATGCCTTAACTGGTTTTATACCCATTCCATGAGACAAGCAGTTTCTCAATAAGGGCGTTAGCTTAAAACAGCTCACACATGTTCATACCCTCAGTAAAGATTTTAACAACTTGATTTTCATACTCATGTAATTAGTCCATAATGGGCTTATCATCAATAATGGTAAATTTTAACCACCTAGCAACTGCATATTTCTTAGTACCAACATCATCCGTCCCATATTTCACTTCTAAAGCATCCCAAATTTTCTTAGCAGTTTTGTACTTACAGTAGGTATCAAACAATGAGTTTATCATATGGTTGAGTAACACCCCCTAACGGTACGGTCATCCTTAGTTATCTTAGGATCGATATTGTCACTAGGAATTTCTTGAAATAGTACTTAATCAATTTCGTATTGTTGAAAGTAAAATAGATTTTTCTCAGACCATCGTTTAAAACTCTCTCATCTAGAGACTCTAATCTTGTTAGGTTAAGTATAATCCTTTGGGCTACAGTAATAGGGGCAGAACCTATGTGGGGAACGGTAAGTGCAGAACATACATTAATCTCATTCATAGACGATATATTGAATCCATTAACAGAGATATCTTACACAAAACACTCAAGTAGTAGTAAGAACATAGCAATATTTCAAAATAAACACACAGCAACACAATCGAAAGAATTGTCGACAAACAATATAAAAAACGCAATAATTTCCAATAATCAATAGTAGTTCTGACAAGCAGTAGGCAGAATACAATAAATATCTAATAAAGAGTAAGCAAAACAACACAATTTTTTGACTTAGATTGTTAGTAAAAATAACAGATATAATTAAATCAGTACAACTTATCTAAAAGTGCAAGGCGTCGTAAAAAATCACTGCCCTAAGTCTAAAATTCGCCCTCTACGATACAACAGGACCGTGAGATTTGACCTTAAGATTAACGCCTTCTCCACCAGCTTTAATGCACTCTAAAGGGTAAAGTATGAACTGTCTTCGTTAATGAAAAGAAAAACAAACAGATGCATGACAGACCGGATATATGTGTCACAAAAAACAAAGAAAAAGTAAAGGTGTCTGTCGTGTATGATATGTGAGACGTATGGAGCGAAATTAAAAGAAAACACAACTGTAGGGTAACCAAAAGAGAGCAAATGTGTGGGTATATATAGAAAGAGTGTTGTGTTCATTGTCCCTGTAATAAAGAGGTATTTAGGTGCATTAATATTATAAAGTTATTACCCATAAAGAAATGAACGTTGAATAATAATGATGTTGATATCTTTTTTTTGATATAAAGAGGACAATAATGTTGAGAAACCATGGGGAACAAATATTAGACCAATAACACCAACATCATCTAAGTGGTGTTTGTAGGTATCTAATATATTTCTATTCTAGTTGATTGTCCTATTTAAACTTAAAGTTTAGAATGACAATAAATCATGTTGGAATTAAGATTAGTATTAGTTGAATTAAACTTAACTTTCTTTAACTTGAATATGGTTGAAACTAAAAATAAATATCAAGATTTGAGACTTATGGTGAGTTAAGCCCAAAAATTATATATATATTTTAAATTTAGCTTATAATAATAATACGACGTTGTTTCAATAGAAAAAGTAAGTCAAGGTGTAAGCTCGAGTTTGATTTCGAGTTCAACTAAAATTTTGGTCAACTTAGGTTGAACTAGACTTTGGCTAAATTGATGACACTATTTAGACAATAATCATAAGTAAAGATAACAACAAGTTGACCCTACTATCGATTTGACCCAACATTCACTGCACATGAGCTAAAACTCAATTAGGCTCATTATGTCGTTCATATTCGCTTGAATTGCGCTAAAAGCTATATTTTTTAACTTTAGATCAAGCTTAAGTCCTGCTTAAAATCTAGCTAACCCAAATTTAATTTGTTAACTTCAACCTGACTTAAATTAATATTGTCATTCTTAGTCACGAAGGACTTAAGTTTGATTCATTTTTTCTAGGTTAGGGCCCAACTCAAGTAGAGTTGTCAATGGACTGGCTCGAGTTTGAGTTGCTCTTGACTTGGCCTGACCCGGGATCACCGTGGCTAAGCCTGTGGTTCGAAAGGTTACGAACATATTTTTTTATAAAAAATCAGTCAAAAATAATGTTTTTTTTAACAAAACATTTGAGTAACGAATCGATCCTAACCTACGAATAAACCGGTCAGGTCTTTTTGTTATCTCTAAACTCAAGGCCCTTCAGAAAATGTTGTATAAAGATTGAATTAACAAGAAAGATTCCTAGGAATCAAACCAATTACTAGAAAACCACCAGAAAGAGTAAATCAACTACTAGAAAACTTTTACTATTTTCTTAGCAGACAATCCATAAATGAAAATTAAGGTAAGAAAACATAAACCCATTACAGGGCTGACACTGGCCAACTTCAAAAAATTTTAGGCCGCATGAAGTTATGACACAGCCCAAGATTCAGACAAATGACCAGTAAACCATTGACATGTTTAGGATGTTAGAAATCTGACAGGTTTGCTCTGGTCTACCATAAGGAGCTGACATCGAAGGCCTAAGAGCAAGAGCCCCTGAGATCCTCTCTCCCATTACGCCCGTACCAACTATATCCCATTCTATCTTAGCCAAGGATCACGTCCCAAGAATAACCAACCTTCTAAATCAAAAGCAGAAAGACCAATCATCAAATCTGAATAATAGCTACAGATTGGCTTCACAGAGTAGCGGAGACAAGCGTGCTAAGTTTCGATCATGTATTTTTACTCGTTTTTCAATTTTATTATATTGTCTTAAATTGTTTAAAAATACATTTTATGGTATTAGAATTATCAGAATTATATAAATTTGATTATATGCATAATAATAAATTATTTGATAATGTATATTAAAATAATTTAGCAAATAATTAAAAATTATATGATAACTTAACAATATTATAAAAGATGTGATAATCTCAATTTTAAAAATGATATTTCAATTCGAATTTTACTCTATTTAACTTTTTCTTATTCATAATTAATGAATAAATTCTTAATTAACTAAATTTTAAATTAGACTCGAATTCAAATTTGAACATAAGTATTAGTTCAATAAAACTAGACATTATTTTATTCAATGGATGAATAATTTTATAATATTTTAATATAAAATTTAATTAAGTCTTAAATTTAATAGGAGTAAACTTTGAGCTTAAACTAGTAATTAAATTTTGTTTTACTTTAATTTAACATAACTTCAAAACAATAAATTGTATCTGAATTAATGAAATTTTAAATTAAAGTCAAACTTAAAATTCAATTTGAACTGTCCAAAGTCCCGTCGTCCAACGCTAGGCTCCACTCACACCTCGACACATTTGCAGGTTTCGAGACAACAACACGTAATTTAAATGGTGCCGTTCTGATTCATGCCTGTAACGTGCGTTCTTGAGGTAGGGCACCGAAATCACAAGATAAGAGATAATATAAGTTAATACATGCCGGAAAGAATCGTGGAAGAATCTTGAATCCTCAGATACTTTAAGGCAAATCTGGTTTTTGCTGCTTAAGATAAATAGGTAAACCTGAGCACTCACAATCATGTGACCTCCTAACTCTGCACAGCCTCACGTGTCTAGAAAACCAACTCTGTCCATTACTGATATAGAATATAGCAGGCAAAAACTGAATCAGATATGGACCTGGAACTAGTGCTAGACATGTAATCCCTTTGATTAAAAGAATTAAAAGGCATCTATTTGAATTCAGTTAGTTGACATAGGTAGTACATATTTTCGTCGTTTAATCGAAAGATTGAGGGTTCAATTTTTGGGAATGTAGCAAACTCCTGGGCTAACTGTAGTCTCCGAAAAGGATGTATCAGTACAGCAAAGGAGGATTAGTCACTAGCTTCGCCCAGTAGACACCTCCCCGGAGAGGAAAAAAAAAAAAAAAGAGGAACTGAAACCTATTTTAGTATCTATTCTATCCTATACATAGCTCTAACTTCAAAAACTTATTGGTTTAACAGTTGTATGCAGTATTATTTCGTAAGATTGTACCTTTCTCAAGATGTTCTTAAGAAACGTTGACTTTTTTTGCAAATGAAAAGAGATACTGTCCGATTGCAGAAAGTGGGAAGGGATTTTCTGGATTCGATTTCTTCAGTTCCCGTTGGTTGTCGACTAAAGTTGCCATCTTCAACGATGGTTGGTAAACAAGTTTTGTCTGTAACTCTTCGCCGACTATTTACCATCTCGGATTCACATATACAAGACAAGAACACGTTTAATTTATTTTAAACACCGAATCGTCTTTGTTATAGAAGGTTTTTGACTGGAGATAACAAAGTTCCACACGTTTGTCAAATGTCTACTTGTTAGTTCCGTCCTAAGTACACATCTCTGACTTGTAACTTGTAAGCATTCTCAAGGAGCGGCAACCTTGGAAACGAGTACTAGAAAAGTGGAACTTGGGGCACATAACTACAGTACCGTCTTCAAACGACGAAGTGTCCTAAAAACGGGGCTTGTGGTGGCTTGTCGTGTCAACCAAACCAACCGTGTTATTTTTTACAATTCCTTCCACTCTATTCCTTGCATTGCTTCTTCTACTTTGCTTCTGTTCTTGTCCCATCTTGAAGATTTCTGAGATTCCATCCCACCCCACAAAAATTAAACAAGAAAAGCTCAAATCTTTTGCACCATTTGGTTTACGATTGTGTTTCCTGGAAAACCCATCTAGATTATACCTGCTAATTGAGAGTTCCGTAAATGGAGGTGCTATCTTCTTCACCGTTATCAGTTCACTCCAGGTGGAAATTGGGTTCAGTTTCAACTCTTCCATCACAAAATTCGCATCGTTTTGACCCCCTATTAGCTTTTCACTCTAATAACGTCGCAATTTCGTCTTCTTCATCTTCGTGTTTTGGCATTTCCGTTTCTCATGGGTACAACGACAAGAAAACCGTTTCTTTTAAACCCCCACGTGCACGCAGAAACAGTAGGGTTCTTCGAGTTTCTGCAGTTTTTGAGAGATTCACTGAGAGAGCCATTAAAGCTGTCATTTTTTCTCAAAGAGAAGCAAGAGCTTTGGGCAAGGACTTGGTTTTCACACAGCACCTGTTGCTGGGTTTGATAACCGAGGATAAGGACTCAAACGGGTTTCTTGGTTCAGGCATCGAGATCGACAAAGCCCGCGAAGTTGTTCAAAACATTTGGCGAGGTGATACAGATGCAGATGAAATTAGTACTTCAGCTTCTACCAGCGAAAGGAAGATCATACGTAAGCCTACAGATGTACCGTTTTCTATCAGCAGTAAGCGGGTTTTTGAAGCTGCTGTTGACTACTCGAGGACTATGGGTCATAATTTCGTCGCACCAGAGCATATAGCCATTGGCTTATTCACTGCTGATGATGGAAGTGCTTCTAGGGTACTCAAGAGGTACGGCTTAATGGTTCTTTTTATTGCTGTAGTGGTCTTCCTCTGTAACCTTTTCATATACAAAGGAAACTATTAAGAGACTTGAGTCAACTAATTATTAAGAGACCGTGCTCAATACAGAGAACCCAAAAATTTGTTAGTGGTAATGCAACGTAGATTTATCTGTGGTTTGTGTAGTAGCTGGGCCATCTGCTTAGATGGTATAGATCAATATGTTGGGTATGGAATTACAACATCTAAGTTTTCTTCTTAGATTGAAGAGTTGTCTTAGTCCACTTTTAGTAGTATGAAGATGTTGTGTTTGTATAGTATGTCAGTCCCCTTTGCCAGCTTTCATGCATCCCTTCCTTACCTATCATTCTCCATCAACATTGATAAGATTGTTAACTGTTTGTTTTAAAGTACATAATGCTTAAGTTTCCATTTCTGTCCCGAATGTATGATTTCAGATTGGGGGCAAATGTAAATGAATTGGCAGCTGTAGCAGTTTCCAGACTTCAAGGAGAGCTTGCTCAAGATGGAAGAGAACCATCTCTAAGATCCAAAGTGGCATATGGAATGCCTAAGAAAACTGCTGCTTTAAGGTCAACAGAGAAAACAAAAGGTAAAATTACAATGTTCTTGGTGCTTTCTTTGTTTATTAATTGCAAGAACAAAGGGGAACCTTTTGCAACTTGATTTCTGTTGCTAGAGAAAAGTGCTTTGGCCCAGTTTTGCGTGGATCTTACTATTCGAGCAAGTGAAGGACTAATTGATCCCGTTATTGGACGTGATATTGAAATTGAAAGACTTGTACAGATCCTTTGCCGCAGAACAAAAAATAATCCCATTCTTCTCGGTGAAAGTGGAGTTGGAAAAACAGCCATTGCTGAAGGACTTGCTGTAAGAATTGCTCAGGCAGATGTTCCGGCTTTTCTCCTGGTATGTTAACCCACAAATGATTGTTTTTGTTATCGTTTTTTAAACTATGTACTCTAAGTCATACCATACGTATGTGGTTGTTCCCGCTATGAAAACTTGCATCCTTTTTATTGTTTTCTGATATTTGATCATTTATTTTACACTGCAGGTTAAGCGTGTGATGTCCTTGGATGTAGGGTTATTAATTGCTGGATCATCGGAAAGGGGCGAATTAGAGGGGCGGGTCACTAAATTAATTAAAGAGATACGGAAAGAAGGTGGCTCCATTTAGAATTACGCTTTAATAGAGAGTGATTTCTTAGGGACTCAATCATGCATGCATTGCAGGTAACATTATCCTTTTCATCGATGAAGTGCATACACTAGTTGGGACTGGCACAGTTGGACGAGGGAACAAAGGAGCTGGTCTTGACATTGCTAATTTGTTGAAGCCATCTCTTGGTAGGGGTGAAATACAGGTAATGGCCTCATGCTATTGTGCTTTACTCTATTCGTTTCATGTTTAGGAAAATTTACATAATTAGAAATGCTTGTATGGAGTGATGGAAATCCATCTAAAAACCTGTTTGAGGAGCAATGTTACAGGAAGATATGAACAAGAGATGGAGATTTGACAAGGACAAATTCTATTGTTGTTGGCTTATTTGCTTCGATCTACTAGGTTTGAACAAATCTATATCTCTTGCAGTGTATTGCATCCACAACCATGGATGAATACAGGAAACAATTTGAAAATGATAAAGCTTTAGCGCGAAGATTCCAACCTTTGTTGGTTAATGAGCCAAGCCAGGTTTGTTACACATTTGTATGTTAATCTGATACCTTATTTCCTAAATGGTTGGGCAGCCTACTTTCTAACCCTTTATTGGACATTCGGCAACAATGATTAGGAGGATGCAGTTAAGATATTGTTAGGCCTGCGTCAGAAATACGAGGCCCATCACCGCTGCACATTCTCACCAGAAGCAATTAGTGCTGCTGTCTATCTATCTGCAAGATATATTGCTGATAGGTATCTTCCAGATAAAGCTATTGATCTAATTGATGAGGCAGGAAGTAGAGCTAATATTGAGGCCCATAGGAGGAAGAAAGAACAACAAACCTGTATACTCTCGAAGTCCCCAGATGATTATTGGCAAGAGATTAGAACTGTCCAGGCCATGCATGAATTGGTAATGTTGTTCCCAGGTACAATTGCATATTTCCTTATTGTCTGCTAATAACAAGAAACATTCCTGTGTTTTATGGAAGCAGGTTCAGACAAGTAGGCCCCAAAATGATGTTACTGCTTCCAGCATAGATGATTCTGCCGAGATAATTTTAGAATCCCCCTTACCTCCATCTCCTAGTACAGATGGGTATGTTGACTCATATTATGTTTGATTTATAAATGCAGGGGGGCTGAATTAACTTGGGAACATATCTATTTTCAAGTAACTTTGTGAATTTGATTCTTTTCAGACCCACGGTGGTTGGTCCTGATGATATAGCGGCAGTTGCTTCACTCTGGTCAGGAATCCCCATTCAGCAGCTTACTGCAGACGAAAGAATGTCTCTTGTTAGTCTTGAGGAACAGCTGAGGAAAAGGGTAATTGGTCAAGATGAGGCTGTTATTGCTATATCTCGTGCTGTTAAGAGATCTCGTGTCGGCCTCCAAGATCCTGGGAGGCCCACAGCTGTAATGCTGTTCTGTGGACCAACTGGGGTTGGCAAGACTGAACTAACAAAAGCTTTGGCAGCTTGCTATTTTGGATCGGTAAGAACCTACTATGTAACTGAAAGGACAGTTCTCTTCCATGTATCCCTGCTGTTTTGTTGAGGCCCTGTCAATTGCCATATTATAAAAACTAATTATGTTTGCTGCTCCAATTTAAACTCCAAATCAACGTGGTGTTTGTGTAACTTGTGTATATTAAATTGAAGAACAGTGACAGTCATTGAAAGTGATGATTTTGATTAATGAAAATGCTATAGATTAATCCTTATACACTGTTTTACCATTTTAATCCGTTTCTTTCTTGGTGCAGGAGTCAGCCATGTTGAGGTTAGACATGAGTGAATATATGGAGCGGTACAGTGTGAGCAAATTAATAGGATCACCCCCAGGCTACATTGGTTATGGTGAGGGAGGCACTCTAACCGAAGCTATCAGAAAACAACCTTTCACTGTAATTTTACTGGATGAAATAGAGAAGGCTCATCCAGATACGTTCAACATCCTCCTCCAAATCTTTGAAGATGGCCATCTTACAGATTCTCAGGTTTGTAAAATCTCTGATATGTGTGGTTTGAACATGGTAATGGCAACATCGATTGAACTGGTTTCTTCTCCAGGCAAAGGGTAAAAAGAACTGCTGCTGAGCAGAAGATTATTGTTTCTCAACTTGAAAAGGACTGTATTTTGCAGGGACGGAGAGTATCGTTTAAGAATGCATTGATGGTCATGACATCAAACGTGGGTTCTACAGCCATCGCAAAAGGTGGTCGCACCTCCATTGGTTTCGTGACTGCTGATGATTCATCAACGTCTTATGCTGGAATGAAGGCATTGGTAACCGAAGAGCTAAAGGCGTATTTCCGTCCAGAGTTGCTTAACAGAATAGATGAAATCGTGATATTCAGCCCCCTTGAGAAGGCTCAGGTTTGTGATTTTTCATTTCTTTTGTTGAACTGTTAGCATTTAAGGCTGATTTAAGCATTTTCCCAACTCAGAAGCAACCAGGGTTAGACATGGCTGTAGAATACCTGAAACACCAGGAGCTTAACACGAACAAATGCTTAATTTTTGAGTAAATAAACTCTCAAATATGCTTCTTTCATGTAACCATTTTACATATCCATATGTTGCAGATGCTAAGGATTTTAAATCTGATGCTGCAAGAGCTAAAAGGAAGGCTACTATCACATGGAATTGGATTGGAGGTTTCTGATTCAGTGAAGGACCTTGTGTGTCAGCAAGGTTACGACCGGATTTATGGTGCACGGCCACTTCGAAGAGCAGTCACTCACATAATCGAAAATCCATTGAGTGAAGCTTTCCTTGCCGGAGAGTTTAAATCAGGTGACACTGCCATTATTGATCTGGATTCTTCAGGGAACCCGGTTGTGGTGAATAGTTCAGACCAGAATATCTCCACAGTAGTTTCATGAACACAGTTGGCTTCTGGTTTCTCATTTCTGTTGCAAATCGTATACTTGTAAATGAAAAATATACAAAAGTCCTGAATCGATACATTGAGCGATTCTGTTGATTCATACGAAGTGTAAATATGGAGAGCATTAAGGTTATTCTTTCAGATCACTAAATTATATGTACAGATCAAATACTACTTATCATACCTTTCTTTCCATAAGAAATGTTGCTTGTTCTTGTGAACAATAAGGGCCCT
The DNA here is from genome assembly GCA_027478365.1 of Erythroxylum rufum. Classification (NCBI taxonomy): domain Eukaryota; kingdom Viridiplantae; phylum Streptophyta; class Magnoliopsida; order Malpighiales; family Erythroxylaceae; genus Erythroxylum; species Erythroxylum rufum. The sequence continues at coordinate 54,060,671 of JANIHZ010000007.1, forward strand.
GTCCAGGCTCGGCCCTACCATGCAGGAGACTGCCTGGCCTGAGGCTTGACAGAGCCCGAGCTCGAGCTAGGCCTGCCTCGGCCCTGTCAATTTTTTTATTTAATTTAATATGCAAAGTAATGTTGTTTTACTTACAATAATTGAGTCTTAAGTCGGTTGAGTCAATCTAGTCTAATCTGTTCACTTCAGGCCAAATTTAAACGTCGGCTTAGTTGTCACTCCTCAATAAGGGCCTATTTGTTTTTTATTTTAAAAAATAAATAAATAATTTTATTTTAAATATTTAAAAAATTAGATAAGAAATTAAATTATTAGATATTGGAATTTATTTTTAAGATAAAAGT
>JANIHZ010000007.1:54071573-54083892 GCA_027478365.1 Erythroxylum rufum
TTTATGTTGCCAAACAGTCTATTGTATGAGGCTCTTTTAAAAAAGTTCTTTTTTAAATGACAACCAAACAATCAACTGGTTTCTTAGAAAAGTTTTCAAAAAAGATCTACGAAAAAAAGCTCTACTGATATAAGTCCAACCAAACAGAGGCTTAGTCTTATCGATTTTTAGTTTGTTGATTTTATCTCTTGAGTTGTTGTAATTTCTAACATCTTCTGTTAGATGTAATCTTTTATGTTAGATGAAATCTTTTATGTTGTATCTTTAGTGTATAAATTCATTGCTGGACCAATAGTGTCTTTATGCAGTCTAAATAAAACACTCTCCAGAAACTCTTCTTCTTTCATGATATCAGAGCCATTGGCGATAAAAAACAATGTCTTCCACCATCTCATCTTCCACCTCTACTGCCACCTCTTCCATCTCCTCCTCTACTGGTCTTCTTTCTACACCACAATTTAGCCACTTCATCAATGTTAAACTCACCAGAGACAATTATTTGCTCTGGAAAGCCGAGATCATCCCTTATTTTCAAAGCCAACACCTTCTGGGGTATGTTGATGGTTCTATGAAGACTCCTCCCATAATGGTTGTTGAAATCTCAAATGGTAAAACACATCAAGTTCCAAATCCTGCTTATACCATCTGGTATCAGCAAGATTACCTGGTTTTGAGCACATTACTGTCATCACTTATCGAGGAGATCCTTGGGCACCTTCTGTTTCTCACCACATCAGTTGAGGTATGGAATTCTCTTGAATAGATGTTTGCCTCTCGTTCATAGGCAAGAATTATGCAGATACGACTTCAACTTTCCAACCTACAAAAGAAGGTAATGATAGCAACTAACTACTTCCACAAAGTGAAGAGTTTAAGCGACACCATAACTGCCATTGGACATCCTCTCAAGGAAGATGAGATTGTCTCCTACAAGCTTGTCGGGCTCGGTTTAGAATACGATCCCGTCGTCACTTTAGTGACGACATGTCCAGATGCAATAACTCTTAATGACTTATATAATTACCTTGTCAGCTATGAGCTGCGACTTAAGCATCACAACTTTGTTTTTCAGATGTCTTCATCAGCAGATCAAGTCTTAAGGGGAAGTTTCCAAGGAGGGCATACAAGATCAAATAGGCAAGGAAGAGGCCATAGACGTGGCAATTATCCAGGAAGATCCAACAACAACAACAATAACAATAACTCCTTCAGAAACAATTTCAAGCCCACATGTCAAGTGTGTGGAAAATAAGGACATGATGCTCTTCGTTCCTATCATCGCTTCGATCATTCGTTCTAAGCTCATACCAACATAGTGCAGCTGCTGCAACCACTTCATATTCAATTGACACCAATTGGTATGCAGACTCAGGTGCTATCATTCACCTCACTAATGACTTGGATAGGCTAACCATGAAGGAACGATACACTGGATCATACCAAGTTCAAGTCGCCAACGGGACAGGTTTGCAAATCTCTCATCTTGGTCATTCAACTATTTCTGGTTCATCTTGTCCTCTTTATCTTACCAATGTTTTGCATGTTCCCCAAGTTACCAAAAATCTGTTATCTGTCCACAAATTTACCTCCGATAACAATGCTTATTTTGAGTTCTATCCACTTTGATAACAATGCTTATTTTGAGTTCTATCCTAACTCTTTTTACCTAAAGGAAATTCCATAAAAAAATTCTTCTTCAAGGCAAATGTAAAAGAGGACTCTATCCTCTCAGAACGTGCAAAGGTGTCGATTCTCTGATAAAGCAGCCTACCCGTCATTTTCTCACTTCTACTAGAAACAGTCCAGAAAAATGGCATAAGCGTCTTGGTCATCTTTGTCCAGCAATCATCTTAAGCATCCTTCAGTCAAATAATCTTTCTTACTTCCAATAAGTAGTCCCATATGTGTGATGCCTGTCAGCAAGGCAAAATACACCAACTACCGTTTAGTTTATCTACTTGTGTAACTTCTCAACCTCTTGAACTCATTCATACCGATGTTTGGGGGCCTGCTATTCCCTCAATTAGAGGTTTTAAATATTATGTAAGCTTTCTAGATGATTTTAGTCGTTTTATATCGGTTTATTTTTTAAAGTGTAAGTCTGATGTTGAACAGACCTTCTTGCATTTTTAGAAACATGTTAAGAATCTGTTAAATTTCAAAATTTGTTATGTCCAGTTTGATTGGGGAGGGGAGTACTAATGATTTCATAAATATTTCAAAGATGTAGGAATTTCTCATTGTATATCTTACCCTCTCACACACCAACAAAATGGTGTTGTTGAAAGGAAACATCAACACTTAGTTGAAACAAGTCTCACTCTACTTGCACAAGCATCTATGCCTATTCATTTTTGGGATGACGCTACGAGTTTATATTACTAGGGATGTCATTTTTGATGAAACAATTTTTCCTTTTGCCAAAACTTAAAACAACTTTCAGCACACCACTTCTACTGTTCCAAACCTTGTAACCCTTCCTTCTCAACTCAGTCCTCAAACCTCCACATCCTTTGAACCAGTTCTAGTGACCAAGTAGAGAGTTACACTCCCACTCCCTCATCAACTAATATAAGTAACTCTAGTTCAAGTTTTTCAGGTGATGATGTACAGTCCAGTTTTGAAGAAAGCTCTGAAAGAAGTCCACTCGTTACTTCTAAACCAGTGAGCATGGCCCAAAATGAAGGACATCAGATTAGGACTCGATTACATAATAAAGTGTCAAAACCAAAACAATTTACAGATGGCACTGTTCGTTATCCACTCAACCGAAAGGGGTTTGATGCTATCTCCACTGACACACCAATTACATACGCTAAAGCTGCGACACAACCTCACTAGCATCAAGTAATGTACTCTGAATTTCAAGCTCTCATGTGGAATAAGACGTGGCTTTTGGTTCCTTTTCGATAGGGACAGAATGTTATTGACTCCAAATGGGTCTACAAAGTGAAACAAAAATATGATGGCTCCATTGATCGATACAAAACGTGTCTTGTGGCAAAGGGGTTCAAACAATGTCATAGCATCGACTACGAAGATACGTTCAGTCTAGTTGTCAAGCCTACTACTGTTAGACTCATCCTTTCAATTGTTGTTGCTCATAGTTGGAATCTTAGACAGATAGATGTGCACAACAAATTTCTTCATGTTGTTCTACAGGAAGAAGTTTACATGCGTCAACCACAAGGATATGAAGACCCAAAATTTCTTGGATTTGTATACAAGCTTGACAAAGCACTTTATTGGTTGAAACAAGCTCCAATAGCATAGTTTTCATAACTAAATTCTAAGCTTCATAAGCTCGAATTTGTACCCTCGAAGGTTGACACCTCGTTCATTTTCAAATCATCAGAAGTACTCATCTATATGCTACTGATAAGTTAGTTCAACAGCTGACTAGAGAGTTTGCTGTAAAAGATCTAGGCAATTTGAGTTATTTTCTTAGTATTGAGGCATCTCACGTCAAGAATGGTTTTCTTCTTACTCAACAAAAATATATTGCAGACCTGCTATTGTGAACAAAGATGACCAATTGCAAACCAACATCAACTCTTATGGCTAGTTCAATGCAACTAACTAAGACTCATGGAACATCGCTGTCAGAAGATGAGGTATTTCTGTATAGAAGTATAGTTGGAGCGCCACAATATCTTACTCTCACTCGTCCAGATATTGCTTACTTTGTAAACAAAGTATGTCAGTATTTACAAGCTCCAACTGAGACTCACTGGGTAGCAGTAAAAAGAATACTTCGCTAAATTAAGGCAACTCCATCGATGGGGATCTTCATTTAGCAGTCAAAATCCCAGCTTCTCAGTGCCTTTTCTGAAGTTGACTGGGCAAGGTGCCCTGATGATCGAAGGTCTACCAATGATTTTGTTGTTTTCTTTGAGCCAAATCTTATGTCTTGGAGCTCTCGAAAACAATCAACAGTCTCTCACTCAAGCACGGAAGCAGAATACAAGGCAATGACGAATGCTACGGCATAATTAATTTAGTTACAATCATTGTTGAAGGAGTTAGGAGTCTACCAGTCAAGAGCACGCTCCTTATGGTGCGATAATCTTGGAGCTACCTACTTGTTGGCAAACCCAATGTTTTATGTGAGAACGAAGCATATTGAGATAGACATTCATTTCGTCACAGAACAAGTGGCAACAAAGTCTCTGGATGTTCAATTTATTTCATCGTTAGATCAAGTTGCAGACATTTTTACTAAAGCGCTTAATCGAGAGTTGTTTCACAAATTTCACCACAATCTCAACTTGATTTCACTGGCTGAGATTGAGGGGAGGTGTTAGTTTGGTCTTATCGTTTTTTAGTTTGTTGATTTTATCTCTTGAGTTGTTGTAATTTCTAACGTCTTCTGTTAGACGTAATCTTTTCTGTTAGATAAAATCTTTTCTGTTGTATCTTTAGTATATAAATTCATTGCGGGAACAATAGTATCCTTATGTAGTCTAAATGAAACACTCTCCAGAAACTCTTCTTCTTTCACTCCTAAGATATGATAAGATTCAACCTTATCAATATCAAATACAGACGTATACATTCAATAAAAGTCTACATACATTACCTTACTCTTCTTTCTACACAAACTCTTACATAAAAAGGTTGAGAATCCTCAAAACTCTTTTAATGTATTTGGATTGCTACAAACCTACAAGGACTGAGTTGCATACCAATTGTTCTTTCTTGCTAAGGGCTTCAAATCATTAACTTAAGAGCATAAAAAATTTCTTTGGCTATAAACTTGAGAATTCAACGAAAAGCATAAATCACCATTGAAGATGGGACCTCCTCAATCCAGTAAGTTCCCTTACACTAGCTATCTTTAACCCTCTCTCTCTCTCTCTTTTTCTTCTAACTTATATTTGCAATCAAATCTTCTATTTTACTTTAATGCATATAGAGATTGTTCATCTTTATATGCTTCTCGACATTAAAATGTCTTAATGAGTATTTTTTTTTCAAAATTTCAAAATTGATGAAAGAAACCATTTGCATACTCTTCATATACTAAAAATACATAATTATTATCCTTTGAATACATATATTTCTTAATTTGCTTGAAATGGTATAATCTCGTATAATTTGTATAAAATTCTATGAAATATTAACATGCATTTAAGTCAATTGTTATAAAATATTGACAGACATGTAAAAATTGGTGATTATAAGATCTACTTGGTGGGAAGAATGTTCTTTCTTTATTTCTTCTTAATTACAAATTAATTACAAATGATCATTTAAGACTTGAAAGGTCTAAAAAGTTTATTTATTCAACTAACAAACAACAACTGCTATCAATGCTCCAAGCTTTGCGAGTGTCGGGAGGGCTATTTCCGGGAGGCGAATATCAAAAATTGCATGATTCCAATTCTTTATAACGCATGCTATAAATGCTTAATTTAATATGACTACAAATCTTGAAGGATTCATTAACACAATTTGGTGCATGAGGATGAGCAAGCAAACATATGTTTATGGAAAAGATTGATTAGGTGCTTGATTTTAGTTTTTAATAATTACCATACCGATGCATTGAGAAGGGTAAAAAGATAATCTATATTTATATATTCTTTAATTTAATAAAAGTGTGTAAAAGGAATCTTTGGCTACAAATTACAGATTTAAATTTATTCGAGAAAATAAAATTAAGGTGATAAAATAAAATTTTTAATAAACAAAGACTAATTTATTTTAATCACAAAAATTGCAAAAATCCACCTATTGATTGAATTACTTTGAATTTTAGTCATTGATGATAATTATAAATTATGCACCTAACAATTAATTACTTTTTATATTTTATAATTTCACAAATATTTTTATAAATAATTTAAAATAATATAAATATTTTATAGAACTAAATAATTTTTACCTCTTTTACCTTAATTAAAAATAGTTACAGTATTAGTAATGTTCCAAAACTCTAGGATGTTCCCAAGATTCTCGTAAATCATGGTAGATATCCAATATCTTTGGTACCTTTTAGGCGTTATACTAGATTATGAGTTGTACTACTAATATAACACTTAACACAAAGCATGTGTTTATCTTTCTTCTTAACCTAGAATGTGAAGAGACTAGATTATTCAGAACCATGCATAACCTCAAAGAACACGGTGTTCAGATCGTCGTCTCATGCCTCTTGTTCATGGGTTTTCTCTACGTGATATTTCTCAACCCGGGTTTCAGATCCATATCTCAGTTTCGAGGCCAGGGTTGTTCGTGTTTGTCCAAGACGGTAAGCGAAAATCTTTTGTTGAGTTTTCAGTATTATCATTGCAACTCCTTCCTACGTTTTCGTGATTCTCTCTTTATTTACTGTGTATTTACGGTTTATGTATATACCTATTCATGACTTGTTTTCAGAGATCAAAGAGTGAACATGTGGACTTGCTTGGAGGAGTTTTGGCCGAAACAGCAATGGAGAACAGGACTTTGATAATTGCAATGGTGAACAAAGCCTATGTGGAGGGTGATAAGCCAATGTTGGACGTGTTTTTGAACAGCTTTTGGCTGGGAGAAAATACCAGGGACTTGGTCAATCACCTGTTGATTGTTACCGTGGATGGGACATCTTACGAAAGGTGCAGGTTTCTCAGGCTTCACTGTTACAAGCTCGAAACTGAAGGCGTCAATTTTAATGGCGAGAAGCTTTACATGTCTGCGGATTTTATCAAAATGATGTGGAGACGAACCCTGTTTCTCGGAGACGTGCTCAGGAGAGGTTACAACTTTATTTTTACGGTACGTTTTTGGTGCAGATTAATTTCTAATTATAATAATTGGCGTTTTCGTCATTAAATTGATTTAATACAAGATAAACTTTGAGATACCATGTTATTTTACTTAGAAGAGTTTAGAATTGCATCCCTAGTTTATGCTAATTTAATTTCTCCGTCACCTCATTCTAGTTTAATTTCTCCATTTCAGGACACTGATGTATTGTGGCTAAGAAATCCATTTGAACGACTGAGCTCAGATGAAAATACAGATATCCAAATTAGTACTGATAATTTCAACGGTTATCAATGGTCAGAAGCAAACCCCATAAACACTGGTTTCTACATAATCAGGTCAAACAACAAGACGACATCATTGTTCGATACATGGTATGCGATGAAAGATAACTCTACAGGACAGAAAGAGCAAGATGTTCTAAATCATATGGTAAGAGAAGGTGTGTTTAGAAAGCTTAGCCTTAGAGTGAGGTTCCTGGACACCACGTATTTCAGTGGCTTCTGCGAAGATAGTAGGGACATTGGAGCAGTAACTACGGTTCATGCCAATTGTTGCAAAACCATAAGGGCAAAGATCGCTGATCTGAAGGATGTTATTAGAGCTTGGAAGAGTTTTGGAAGCTCTTCCACATTTAATGATACGTCAATACTTAGAAAGCTCGATCATGTCGAGTGCAGAAATTCTTGGAAGCAATGATTTTACCACTTCGTGTATTGTGTTATACTTATTGATTTTTTTTTATTTTAATACCCTTGTTTTAGTATTATTTGTACATATATATCATATTATCAGCTGGCTTACTTCAATGTACCAACTGAAAAATAATAGTCAATTTCTTATCTAGTCCTATGGAGTTTTGTGTTCTAAGAAAGAGATTATGAGATTAAAAAGAGTTCATGCTTATCTCAAGAAGATCAACAAACCTGCAGTTAAAGCAATTCAGGTTGTAATGTTGCACTGAGTGTTAGGATGATTAGGGATTTTAGTTTCTTGTTATAGATTCCCGATGGAGATGTCATTGATTATGTGTTATCTCATCTTCAACCGACATTTAACCATCCAAAGGTTAAGGGAAAGAGACCTATGGTATTCTTCTACTCTGCATGAGCTCTTTCTGTTTCATTTTCAGGTCTAGATCACCAAATTAATGTGATTGAATCATAACTGTTTTATATTGATACCATAAGACGCATCGGATAGGCTAAAAAAGAATGATACCATGGAGACAAAAGCAAACATATATCAGCTATGGTCAGATTTTTGTGAATCGTGTCTAAAAGGAACTGTTCCAATTTTAAGGACCATATCAGAGCATATTCTATTAGAAGATAAAGCAGAAACTTAAGAATGTTGGGATGTCAAGTGTGAGTAAGAATCTTACATTGGAAAGAGATGAAAATAGTGAAGAGCATATAAGTGGAAAGAATCTATAAACCTAATGTTTTAAGGTTTTAGGTTGAAGTGTGGTATCAAAACTCACGAGTATATTTCATTACTAAGTCCATGATGTAGATCTCCCATGAAAGTGGGCTCCCCAAATCTAACAAGTGGTATCAGAGTTGATGGTTCGGCAAGGGATGAGTATGGAGACGGTAGTCGAATCCCGTGGTTGCATCCCCATGAAGAAGAGCAAGGAGACTCCTGTGGAGACTAGTGGAATAGAAAGGCTCTTGGTGACGCCATATACTCGAGTTGCTAAAACAAAAGGCAGAAAAAGGCTTTCACTTAAGGACGAGCCCATGCCTAATATGAAAGTTCACACTTGAGGGGGAGATTGTTGAGATGTCAAGTGTGAGTAGGAATCCCATATTAAAAAGAGATGAAACTAGTAAAGGACATATAAGTGGAAATGATCCATAAACTTAATGTCTTAAGGTTTTGGGTTGAAGTGTGGTGTTAAAACCCATGAGTATGTTTCATTACTAGGCCCATGTTGTAGATCTCCCATAAAAGTATGTAGGCTCTCCAAACCTAACAAAGAAGACCAATTAAAAGAGATTCAATAGGCACTGGACACGAGGTTAGTGTTGTAACTCTAGCTTTATAATGGAAATAAGAAACGGGAAAAACTGGTGAACCTAACTCGCCAGCTCCCAACAGGTCGTTGCAGCGTCGCACCAGCCAATCGCCATCTGTCGTAGCATCGCACTCGCCAGCTCAACTCCCTACTCACTTGGGGTTGCGCAAGGGGGGAGCAGAGACCCATTTCCAGCTGACCCATTTGGAGTGGCGTCCCATCTGGAGCAGCATAAGGGAGATCAGAGACCTATCTGAAGCTGCGCAAGTGGAGACCCAAGAGGCAAAGCGGCAATAAAGAGTGACTGCGGTGCAAGGGGGAATAGGGGAAGTGTCCTCCCCTTTAACCCTGATCCAAATCTGACGAAAGGGACCCAAACTAATGGAGAGACAATAGAAGTAAGTGGCGTTAAGACCCATAGGAGCTCCACAGTAGCATCCATGGTATTGGGTTCTGTTACTACCAATGATGGTGGGCTACCTACTCAAGTGGTGGAGGTGTTCCCCGCTCTCTCCATGAAGTCGCTCAGAGAGCTAAACCTAGAGATGATGTCTCTAGAGTCTCTTAGACCCATGGATCTTCCTCGACCGCTGGTGCATGGAATAACAACTTTAATTCCAGTAACATAAAATCCAAAAGAAGTATTACCCTGATGTCATGAAGGATGGCATTGTTTGTCCTCCCCTTGAACTCTTGCAAGCGGGGGAAAGAGCATGGTAAAATACACTGATGGGATCCTTCTAGAGCAAATATCTTTCATTTTCAATTATCAAGGCCTGGGTTAGTGCACGGTGGAGTAAACAAGGTTTGGAAAAAACTAAACTCACTGAAGATGACATGATAATATTCAAATTTGGTTTGGACAGTAATCTGAATGATATAATTGGAATGGGTCCTTGGTATATTGGGGGACACCCATGTTCCTACAAAAGTGAAAACCAGGGATTGCTTTTAATAAGAAATGTGTTGAATCTTTCCCAATTTGAGTTCATTTCCATAATCTACCGTTTGACTTGTGGACTGTGCAAGGGTTAAATTTTCTTGCTAGTTCCTTGGGTAAATAGTTGGGTATGAACGCATAGACATCAGGTATGAGAAGGATAGAATATGCAAAAATATGCATTTAAGTGAGTTGATAGGCTACACGACCGGATTCTCTTACCTTAGTGATTATGGGGAGATGGTGAAAGAAGAAATACAACTATCATATCCTTGGAAGCCACACAATGGTAAGAAAACGGTTTCAATTGGGAAGAGGTATAAAATATGTTGGTAAGAGAAGTTAATGGGGATTGAAGTTAAAGCTGGCACTATAGTTCAGAGGAAGATTCATGAGTAGCCTACCTAGATTCCTCTAATCGAGAGGGACACAGGGGAGCATCCTGAAGTGGTTAACAGAAAAAATAAGGGTATCCTAGTTCTGAGTAGGAACAATCAACATATCATATTACACAGAGTCCGAAATTGGCAGAGTATGCTATTACTGTTGATGTAATGCAAAGTAAGATAACTGGAGTTTCTACAGAGGAACCAGGATTTGAGAGGGCTATAGAGGTTACTCAAAAGATTGAGATTGTCGACGTAGTGCCAAACAGTCAGCTATGGACAACTCTAGAGCAGACAATGTGGAGCATCTAGATACTGGCATGGAACAATTCAACTCACAATATTTAGAGCAATGCCAAATGAATTAGGCTAACATGTTGATTCCAATAGCAACTATTAGGCAACATGAGACCTCTAAGACTAGGCTGGGTTTTGGAAAATAAACAACAATGGAAAATTTCAATGATAACAGTGTGGCAAGTAAGGGGTATGAGATTATCATCTCTCAGATTGCAGCACGTCCTAGGGTAGAGCAAGTCTTGGCATTGAATTGTAATTCTTCTACTTATGTGACAATAGGTTCCCCTCGAGAAAGCAGTTCAAACTTGGCAGTAGAGGATTGTGATTCTGCATCAGCTGTAGATCGAAATAGAGTTCCATATCCTATTACAGATACTAGTTTCTGACATTGCAGGAGGTTTTTTGTGCAGTCCAAAACTGCAAAAAGAAAGTCAGCATTGAAGAGAAAGAAAAATCCCAAATACCAAAAATAGAGGCTTAACAAGACCGTATCTTGCCATTTTTCAGGGCCATGAAATATAAGTGGTGTCGTTAGTGGTTCTGCTTATGGTCTATCTTCTAGGTAGATATATTGCCTTCCTTAAGGAGTTGTTTTATCATATTATAATATGATGGCAGGCTTAAGGCCTTGAACTCCACCCACAAATCATCAAATTGACAAAAGGTAGATGAAGAAAAAAACCTTGGCCGCATATTTCCTAAGAATTCCAAAAAAACGAATGATGGGCTCAAGCATTCTCTCACACTCTCCTCCAATATCAAAATTTTGCAAGGATCTTTGCGTTTGTGCACCCCATAATATTTAATATGTAGCATAACGTAGTGTAACGCAACGACCGCTGATGAGGTAGTCAGGGATGATCGACTGGAAAGGCTAGCAGCAAGACATAATAAACATGGTCATATCTAGCTCTTAACTTATATATTCTGCAAAATGTTTCAAACGTCTTAAGTATCTGCAGCATGCATGTAATATGATTGATTAAACCAAAGGTTTAAAGAGAATTGAACTAACTGCCTATGTCTATCTGAAATGAATGTTTGATAGAATGCATGACAGTGAAGGAGGCAAGGGCAGCCTGGGCACTTGCCTAGGGCCCATTCTCATGAATAGTAAAATAAAGCTTATTTTTACTTTCATAAAAAATAAAATAAAGTAAAATAGGGTTCACTCTTGACCTTATAAAGAACAAAAAAAGTCTCATATTTTACTTCTTTTTATTCTTCATAAGAGCACAAAAAAAGGCAAAAATAAGGGCTCATTTTTTTTCTTTACCTAGGGCCTATAAAATACTAAGAACGGCCTACAAGGAGCTTAGGTTGTTTAGCTTTTGCTTGGGATGCAGACTTTGTTCTATAGCGAAACCATTAAGCCAAGTGTGGATTCTTTTTTATAAGAACGGAAGTAACTTCTTCTTCCTCTACTATAGTCGAATGGTTAGCGATATAAGCTCCTATATGTGGTGGTTGGGGAGAAAGCGAGGTAAAATAAATGTTTCCGATGTTCATGCAAAGTCGTTTGAGTCGAATCACTGTTCATTTGGTCCAAATCTATAAATCTTTCATTAGACTTTGTCAACCAACGTTGGTTTTTGAGGGGGCTAAGGAGAAATTAGACTAAATTCAAGTGAGCTCATATACAACCAAGATATCATATTTCAACCTAAAATTTTAAGGTAATAAGTTATGAGTCTTATTTTTATATATAACTCACTTTATTATTTTGTCTCTTTCTAATTTTTGATTACTCCAATTGTGAATTTTCAACAATATGATAATTACCAAAAAATTAATAAATAATGAAATATGTATTTTTTTAAAACCAAGGATTAACAAAGTTGTTAATAGTTGGGATTTTAAAAAAAATTGTGAAAAGTTCAGGTTCTTTGTTTACGTGTTAAAATGTTAAATCCTAAAATCAGT
>JANIHZ010000007.1:54258575-54271146 GCA_027478365.1 Erythroxylum rufum
TAATTGAAAGTAATAATGAATTATAACTATCTTAAATTATTAATTTAAATTAATTCTTATAATTTATAAAATTAAATTAAAATATATGTTAATAACATTTAATTTATTTATATACATATATTTTATAAATTATTGTGTAGACAAGATTTAATAAAGTATTATAATCACGCCGTTAGAGGAACAGTATTCGTAAACATTCAACAGACAACAGTTGAGATTCTCTTGCTTTCTGTAAACTTAAAAGATATTAAATATTAATGAACTAAAATCTGATCAAGGGGTCATGAAAATAAATTAACCGGGTGAAGAGCTGCTTATCTGTTGTTACCTTACCTGTAAGGAAAGAGAAAATCCAAAAGACGAACAGCTCGAAATTTCCCGAACCCCATAGTTTGAAGCGAACGCCTCTCCTTAGGGTTACCGATTTTGTCCAAGATTCGAACTGATACACCTAACGAACGAGCTGGAATTTTTATCGCGATTTTTCCGGGTTCAAGCGATTGGTCGAGGTCAGGAACAAGTGATTGATAGCTATGGAGCTATGTAGTGTCTCAATGTAACCGAAGAATGCCGGGCATTCCTCTAGTGGCTCGTGAAACCTCCTCGTATAGGCTTGCCTATCTGACGATTAATTTTTGAGTGTTTCATTTTGATTATTTCTCTTGGAGTGGTTTTTGAAGCTTGTTTAGTGATGAAGTGAATTTTGTATTATTATTATTATTATTATTTTGAAAATGTTTATTGCAATTGCAGCTATACAAGAAACACGAATCAGATGTGCCGAGAAGATGGTCGAGTGCATTTATCGGAGGAAGAGGAAATGGCAGCTGAAGAGAGTCTTTCTGTTTATTGCAAGCCTGTCGAGCTCTACAACATCCTTCAGCGTCGCGCTGTCAGAAATGTAATTTGTCTGGTTACTGTTGTTGATGTTTAGTATTTATTGGGTTTCATAGCTTGTTTGGCTTGAAATTTTGGTTCGTGTTTATCATATCGTCGTAAATCGGTCTAATTGCATGATTTGGTCCAGTTTTTCATAGTCCTTGATTGGATTCTCCCCTTGTGAAAACTAACGTGGTTAAATACGATTCTAGTTTTCAATATTATCGGATTTTCTTTGTTTCCGTTATCAAATTTGTTGAATTAATTTTGTCATTTTGTTTGTTGTTATTGTAGTAATATTCATGATTGAACATGTTTTCTTTTCTTTTCAGCCGATGTTCCTGCAGAGATGCTTGAATTACAAATTACAAGCGAAGCACAAAAGGAGGTGCTTTTTTTTTTTTTCAAAACTTCATTAGATTTTTTATCAGTTTTTTTCTCTTGAATGAATTTGAAAATTTGTCTATGGTAATGGAGATTGGACAAGTTTTATTACCCTTCTCATATATGCCATAACTCTAACTTCACAATTTCCAAGTGCATAAGGAAATTCACATAAGCTCATCTGGAATCCAGTGGAAATGTGTTGGAGATATTGACCAAGTTCTCTTTATTTTAAATTTGTAGGATACAAATGACAATTTCACTTTCGAGGGCTTTGAATGGAGTTGTAGAATCTAAATGTCTGTTTCCTTTGTACATTCTGCTGGCAAGACTCCTTTCTGAGACTCAAGCTGCAGAGGTACAAGTTTATCCAGTCCTATGCGTTGATCAATTTATGGAAATTGTTTCATTTTTCATAGTAATTGTCTTCTTTATGGCACGAGACTCACTCTTTGACATCTTTTTGTAATTCTCGATATTTTTTTTACTGTATTCCAACATGCAGTGTTCTGCAGTGTACGGATTTAATCATACATCTATTTTGACCAACTTCACTGGAGTTGAGGGATATAATCAAGCGCAAGCTAGTTTTGTGCTCCCTGAGATTAATAAGTTAGCTTTGGAGGCTAAGTCCGGCTCACTTGCTATATTGCTTGTTAGCTTTGGTATGTAGTTATTTTGGTTTTGTTGGGAGACCACCTATGATTGCAAATATTGGTCTTATTCTTCCTTCTTTCTGTACAGCTGGAGCTCAAAGGTCTATGCGTGGTATTGATTTGACAAGGAATCATTGGGGTATGGTATATTTTTTAAACTGTTTGCCTCATGTTATTGTTTATAATGTTAACCTACATGGTATTGGTGTGCATAACATTAGGCTCATTGTTGAGACCCCCTTATGGCATGCAGTGACTAAAAGCTTCACTACTTATAAATTAGTCAAGATGTTATTCATTCTATACCTTTATCTTCTTCTTTTTTCTTCTCTCAACTCTTTTTTATCATTATGTAGTTTGAATAGTGTAGTACATTGCAGAAAATGCTGGTGGATCATGCCTATTGGGTAAGATACCCTTGGAATCAATTTACAATTCCTGGGAGAAATTACCGAATTTGATTCTTGGACAAAGAGTAGAGTTGATATTGTCTGTTGACATGAATGCTTGCTTGTTGAAGGTATTGTGATGGCTCTTTTGAAGGAACAAACAATTCATCAATTGTGTATTAAATTTTCTATTTAATGACCTGTTGGTATGTAGTTATTTTATCATTGCCTCATTGGTTACACCAAATGCTTTGGTGCTTATTAACTGTCTTAACGAGATTTAACATTGTTGCTTCCAATCTTTTGTAACTTTGCAACATTTGTGCCGTTATTTTCATCTGTACATATGTCATGCTTATTGGAATATGTCAACAAATACTGATGCTTGGATGCTAACCTGTTGACTTAATGACATGTAATATGTTTATTTAATAGTTTAAAAAGAGAAACAGTGACATGGTTGAAGAACTGGTTGATAGCCAATCCATTGCAAGTTAATGTTGCAGGATTCGTCAGATATTAGTAGTTTTCTGACAGAATTGACTACTTTTCATTTTTTCCCACTTGCAGTTGAGTTCAGACGAGGAAAAATGTGTTTTGATGGAAATTCCATATACATCTGAAACCATGGTTTGTTCTCTTAACGCCTTCTTAATTTTTGGCTAAATATTTCTGGATTACCTTGGCTGATTAGTGTATGCTGCTTTTCATTGTTCCAATTTTTAAAGAATTCATCACAACAAGTGCAAGTTAATATATCTGCGGAAGAAATTGGTGCTAAGGAAAGATCTCCTTATCATTTGTATACGTGTAGTGACGTTTCTTCTTCATCATTATCTCATATTATTCGGTAATTCTTCTCTTTGTAATCATTTTTGTGATTTTCTCCTTTTGCTTGTTTTTTGCATATGTCATTGAAGCTTTTCTTCTATTTGTTTACAGGTTGAGAGCTGGAAATGTGATTTTTAACTATAGGTATTACAATAATAAATTGCAGAAAACTGAAGGTAATCTTCCTATGGTACAACATGTTTTAATCTACCTTTTCTTCTTTCCTTGAAGTTGCATGTTTACCTAACAGTTATAATGGGTTTTTGGTTACCCCATTATAATGGGTTTTGATTCTTTGTTTCATCGTCTTCTCTCTCGCATTTGATGATTTTGGCTGCAGTTACTGAAGACTTTTCTTGTCCATTTTGCTTGGTAAAATGTGCTAGCTTCAAGGTTAGACATGTTTCCACTGTATATCTTGTTTCTTTTGATAAACGTAGAATGCTAGTTACAACTTTTGTCCTATATTATTTTGTTTCTCAGCTTTTTGATTTATCATTTAGTTTTTGATGCTCAAAAGAATTTGAATCACATATTTCTTTGTAGGGTCTGAGATGCCATTTACCGTCATCACATGATCTCTTCAACTTTGAATTTTGGGTTGGTAAACTTCTGGACTGTTTGTTGAATTCTTGATAACTTAAGCCTCCTGGACTATACTAATAAGATGGCATTCATCAGGTGACTGAAGAATTCCAAGCTGTAAATATATCAGTAAAAGCTGATATCTGGAGATCTGAGGTCAGAATTTTTTTTACCTTGTGCACTAACTCTTTGAAGAGTTTTAGAAGCTAACTTGCTTGACTAGATATTTGAGCGAGAGAGAATTGTCTATTAAAGCGTGCTAACGACTTTAGTATCTTCTTCTAGTATCAAATAGGATCAATTTGTTAGTTTGCTAATTACTTTGTGTTCAGGAAGAAATACTGATCTTGTGGTAGATTCCAAATATGAGATTCACATGTTTCCAACAATGAACTTCAATGTATTTGGCTCGTTTAAAATAGTGATTGTTAGAACTTTTTATTCAGATGGTTGCAGATGGTGTGGATCCCAAACAACAAACATTTTCCTTTTGGTAAGAACCTTCACCTTCTTGACCTGTAAGTTGCTTTGGCCTTGATCCATAATTTTGGAGAATGGGAATACCAGATCATGCTACTTTGAAATTCAATGTTGTTCCATTTATCTGAATCCTGTGCTATGGCCTATACTGACGTTTTAACTACTTGTTCAAATATAGCTCAAAGAAACAAAAACGCAAAAGAACAAAGAGCCTTTTCCAAGACAGGAAGTATGTGCATCCAGTGGACTCAGAGTCAAGCTTGCTTGTTGGAACCTATCAGGTTCTTGAGAAGGCTGACGGTATGTCCCTTATGTTTATTATACACTGCAGTTGATAACCATTTTTGGGTTAGACGTGGCTTATAATTTTATTGAACAGTAACAAATTAGAATGTTGAGAGCAGTGGATGTGTGTGACAATAACTTTTTAAACAGGTGTATATCATTGCTAGTTGGTATTTTTCATTGGTAAGATTTTGTTTTGGTAGGAAATGGTGACAAGTAAATGAAGGAATTTTTTCTATATACATGTATTTAGAGGCGTTTTCAACAAAGTTTGTCTTGTAAATTGTGAAAATAATCCTTTTTTTTAACGCCTGTAGTAATGCTCATATCATAAAATTTCCTTGCATAGTAACATATGGCAGGCTGACTTCTTAGGAATTTTTCTTAGGATACTTCCATTTATTGTTATCTACTTATTTTCCTCGTACTTTTTTTAAGTAACCAACTTGGCTTGGATGTTTTGTTATTAGGTGTGAAAAAATTACCAAATGTGAACATCAGTGTGCCTGACTGTACAGAACGCATTGCTTGTGATCTGGATGTTGTAGGAGTTTCAGGTGCTGCATTACAGGCGTTTCCTGATATTGAGCGTGTCCAATTAGCATCTGGAAACAATCTTGCACCTCCTGCCATGCTGCAATTCGCAAAGACAAGAAAATTATCAGTTGAACGATCTGACATCAAAAAGTGTGTATAAAGTCTTGTCTTTTCTTTAATTCTTTTTCATCAACAAAAGCAAGTGTTACCACTAATTACCAAAATTTGCACTTGTCAGACACTTTTCAGTTATCAAGCATCAATGTATATGTCAATTTGTCTGTTACATTAAGATGATAGGAGTTCTAACCTGTTTGGATTGCCACCCCTAGTATTACAGGACATAAGTTTGTACTTGGTATTCCTTTTTTTCATTTCAGTCTTCATTTTAACAGTTCCCTTTTCCTTCCCTCATACTTAGGAGTCTTATCTCTTAAGCCTATATACTGGAATGTAGGGTGTCTAGTAAGATAATGTAGGTACTTCTTCATCAATTTTTTTATAAACATTTACAGATACATGGACATCTGTTTGATATATTTTTTTAATCTCTAGCCGCAGTCTCCTCCACAAACGTCAGTTTTTCCATTCACATAGGGCTCAAGTGAGTAATGACTTCCTCTTTTAATTAATATTTTATCTTCCTCTTTTAATTAATATTTTATTTTACTTTTTGTCTGTAATTATGTTAGTATTAGAGGATTAGTTACTGTTAATTCATCAACTGAAATTGTTACCTTTTTATGAGATTTGTATTCTTGGCCCTTTTCCAAGTTGATCTGAACAAGATGTTGGGATCTTTTTCCTACTGAAATGGCTCCTGAAACTATAATGATAGCCTTAATATCAGTGAGGGTCTGTGCACGACTTAATATTTAGGAATCACTATTTAGTAGTTTGCCTTTGTGAAGAAAAGACGTGGTTAAAACCTGCCCTTGATAGTGTAAGATAACGAAATTAAAAACTTATGCAACTACTCCCGTATGCACAAGGTGCTATGATGAAAATCTAATTTTCCTTGAGTTGATTATTATGTAAGTCTTCCAAATTTTTTCTGCAGCCCTTGTTAGCTTTTGCTAGGCTTTTGCTGAATCCTTAACGAGTATGCTGAAATTTAAATTTATTAAAAGAATATGATGAAAGTAACTAGTTTCTGGAAAACAACCTTTCACTTTTCCTCTGTTAATGATATCCATGAACCTCTTCTCTTCCTTATATTAAAATATTTGTATGTTTAAACTTTTCTATGTTCAGCCAATGGCAATTGAGCAAGTATGGTCCGATCGTGATAGCGAGGATGAAGTAGATGATGATGTTGCTGATTTTGAAGATAGAAGGGTATGTTGATGCTTACATTACATGGCTTAACCAAGTCAATATACCATCTATACAGTTGTGACTGGAATCAGCATCTTATTTTGATGTTGACTATTTTCAAACATTTGACCATGCAATGTGCTTGAGATTTGCGGTGTTTCAATCACAAAAAGTACAATTTTCAATTGCAGATGCTAGATGATTTTGTTGATGTAACCAAAGATGAGAAGCAAATGATGCACTTATGGAACTCCTTTGTGAGGAAGCAGCGGTGAGCTTCTCTTTCTGCTTTATTGTGGTTTGGTTATTTTCATTTCTGTTGTTGGTCTTTCTCTATTATGCAGATTTTTGGCAAAACCATATTATGCTTTCTCTTTTGTGGGAGGTTCTTAACAAGATCGATTATACGATTTGTCTACTTGGAGAGATTCTATCCCTCGTATCTGTGAGACAGGAGGATTTCCCAATTCCTTCGTTGGATTGTTAAATAAGACCTCATTTGAAAACTGGATAGACTTTTTCGGAGTTGTGTGGAAAAGTGGATAAATGTTTGTTACGAAAATATGCTCTTGTAGACATATAATTCCCAGTTCATTAGCCCGAGGGATCTTTTGTTTAACTACAAGACGTGTTCCTATCAGGATTATTTTAAGCTTATGCTAAGATACTTTTCATTTGCTTGCTGTACTGTCTTGTCTCTTTTGCGTTGTTTTTCTTTAATGGTCCTTGAATCTGAAATCAACCATTACATCTTGGTGAGTGTGCCACTTCAAAAATCTGTGATGAATTTAAGCTGATAGTAAGAATTTGTGTTAGTTTCTGGAAATTGTATAGTCCTGCCATAAACTCACTCGAAATAAGATCAAGAATGCTTATAGAGATGCCTGTGATCTTACACTTAGCTTCACTAATCTTTTTCAAGAACTCATTGCTGATGAATTATTTATAACTATCATTTACTTTTTTATTTTAACCTATTCTCCACATCTGGGTTTTAGGGTATTGGCAGATGGTCACATCCCTTGGGCATGTGAGGCATTCTCAAGATTGCATGGCCAGGATCTTGTCAGAGCCCCAAACCTAATTTGGTATTACATATTCTTCTGTTGACTTTTAATCATACATTGTTACAGTTTTATACGTTCCGGTTCTTAATTGGAAATGGGCATTAATGTCAGGAGGTTGTTTCCATCACACTAATTTTACATCTCCCATCCTATTTGCTTATGGTCAGGTGTTGGAGATTGTTTATGATCAAACTATGGAACCATGGTCTTCTTGATGCTCGCACCATGAACAATTGTAACATTATTCTTGGACAATTTCAGAATCAGGACTTGGTTCCGCACAACCTCGCCCAATGAAGTCGTAAAATCTATCGGAGCTATTCGAGCTATGGTTTTCTTTTCCTGATACTGATCTTGGGCACCTGGATGTATCATCATATTTTGCAGGGCATTGTCTGCATTGCAGTGCTTGATGGCACAAGACCCTTTCTTTGGTTCACCATAATGTTCTACCATGTATCTCTTCACAATAATTCTAACAAAATTTTGAACTATCCCATCATTAGAAGGACATTGAATGGTTGGAATTTAAGTTTATATTGGAGATTGGAGATTTTCAAGCTGGAACAAGTTATAAAGACGTTCTTGTTCTGCAATAATCTGTCAATCATAAAGTGTTATATGCAAATTTTTGCATTTTCTTTTGTTCTTTCAAATTTACGTTGAAATAATCAACATTTTCAAAATTGAAAATTGGATAGGAAGTTAAATCAGTAAGGTAAAAAATTTAAGATTTAAAAGGTTCAATTAGTATTAGATTGTGATAAAATTGATTAAAATTGAAGAATTTAAAAAATAATTAAAAAGTTTTTTTATCGAAAATTTTAAGGTTTAATTAAGTAATGGGTTTGTTTTGATTAAAAAATTATTAATTTATAAAAATTGGTTGATTAATTAATAAATTGATTAGTTTTAACAATAAAAATTATTAAATTAAATCAAATCAAAAAATTAAAAATTGAACTAAAAATTTGATGACTTAAGATTTTTAATGTTGAAGTTGTTTGCTGCATTGGTACACAGCAGGCAGTGCAAATTGCAGCTGTTATGCGAGTCGAGCAAGGGCTACCAGGGACAAGACGAGAGGAGCAGCTGGTGCATTGGTCGACACCGCCGATAAGAGTATTCAAGCTGAATACAGACACCTCGTTAGCGGCTGATGGCATGGCAGCGTATGATGGAGGGGTCGTATGCGACAGCCATGGTAATTGGGTAAGCGGCTTTGTGGTTAACATTGGTCAATGTCCGATTCTGAATGCGGAAGTGTGATCTGTCCTTCATGGCCTTGAATATGCTGCGAGTTTAAATTTGAGGCATATTTAAGTTGAATGTGATAATTTGTTAGCTGTTAACACGATTAATGGAGAGTATGAAGTTAAAGCTTTAATTGTCGCTTTGATTTCCCGAATACGCAAGTGAATGGAGTCTTTTGAGAGGATTTCAGTTACACATATACATCGGGAGGGAAATTTCGTCACTGATGCTTTATCCCATCATGCTTATGACTTTAGTCCGGGTTTTCATCCCTTAGCTAGCCCACCGGATGTGGTGAATTCGTGACTTTTTCATGATGTTATTGGTGTTACTTATGTTCGTTAGTTCGATACTTCTTTTCAGGCTTCGCCCGCTTTAACTACAAAAAAAACATTAGAAATAATTTTATTATTGCGTTATTGGGACTATGGAAATGAGCTAATTGATATATGAATATGAGTTCAATTTGTTGGCACAAGTCAAGTTGATAGTTGTAGGCTGATAAAAGCTTTTTCTAGGGTATTATGTGTTAGATATTTTTCTATTTGGTAGAAAACAATCAATTGTATTTTTACAGTTTTAATAATTTATTAGTTAAGTCAATCGTATTTGATTTTTATAAAAATAATAAAGTGACTCAATAAATGATCTAAATCAATGAGTTAAAATTTAGGAGAAAAATAAACTCCGATTAGTATGAAACAAACTCATATCAAATCTGTGATAGAGAGATCCGATATGGTTGCTATATATAGAAGGTTAAAGTCTCTTGTAGCTGCTGTGAATATAAAAATACTCTGACTTATTAAGAAATTTACGTATACAAAAAGTTATAGAAATTTTTTTAACATATCTCAGTGAATAAATCCTGTGAAAGTGTCAGTGAATTCGCACTCATATCGACCTCAAAAAATTTGTTTAATGGTATAGGACTAAAAACAGGTATTTTCACATTTACATCATTTATTTCCCTTTCAAGAACTATTCGGGACATGTAAAACGATTCATGTTACTTTTTACATTATGTGTTTTTATTAGGCTTTGAAACCCTTGAATGATGATGTAAACCTCTAGTATAGAGCCTAGGTTCATTGACACAACTAAAAAGTCGAGCAGCTGGTAGTTTCTTACATCCAAAATGCCAACTCCTTAGCTATTAGTCACGCTCTCGATCCAACCCAACATCAGGTGCTCTTTCTGTTAGAAGTATTGATGATGTCTTGTAACACATAAAGATACAAAGATGGTGTCGTTTTATTCTCTTCAAAAGCGTTGAATTGATTCCTCGACGAACATACGTGTCGGAACGGTTGCATGCAATAAAATGACACGTCCATAATTTCTATTTATGACGAAATAAAACCAAAACAAAATAGAAATAAGAACAAGAACTAGAAGACTCACAAATGAAAACGCTAAACCACATAAAAATACAACAATATACCGAATATTAATACATAAACTACAAAAAGTGAAGTACTTTGGTTCGGTGCGTTTTGTCATTTCCTCACTAAAATTTCTCTATCCTTTAACCGACAACTTAAGGATGATGAATTTGCTCACGAAATGAGTTGTCTGCCCACTTTTAGTTACCTTACAAAACCCCACATGCCCTTTTGAATCAACTAAGAGAAGAAGTTCTCTGGAGAGAAACTTCACTTCAAAAATAAAGAAATATTAGTTCCTCAATAAGATAATCCGATGCTATTAAGAGTTGTAAATAGTGTAGTAAAGTTTTGAGCAATGTTCAACATCAAGGGTGTGTCTCATAATTTGAAATAGTAATGCAATTTTATGAAACTCTACCATTTGAAGTGCTTGGAGATGTTCTAATATTAAAAACCGAACCGAAAATTAAACTGGTAAGGTAAGAGGTTTACGGTTTAAAAGGTTCAACCAGTATTATACCGTTATAAAACCAACTAAAGATTATATAAAATTAAAAAATTTAAAACATGATTGAAAGAGATTGTTCTTAACTATTAAAAAATTTGAAGTTTAATTAAAAAAGATATTATTAAATGAAAATTAGTTAATTTATTTTGGTTTATAAGAACTTACTAATTAACCAAAATTGAATAATTAATTAATAAATCAATCAAATTTAACAACAAGAGTTATTAAAGTAAATTGAATTGGAATGTTGAAGACGATCGAACAAAAAAATTAGATGGTTTAAAATTTTTACGGTTAAACCAGCCGAATCGGTTGAGTTTTTTAATCATAGGTTAAAACTAAAATGTGTATTTAAAATAGTTATTTTATCAATTAAAAATAGTTATAATCACTATAAAATATTTTTTTAATATGTTTTTGTGAAGTCTAATGAATGAAGAAGTTGAATCTTTGATGAGCAATTAGCGACTATTCATTCATAGAATAATTTTTTGGTATGTATTGAATGAGCATGAAAGATGATGATAGAGATTCAATTCTAGAAGAAGTTTAAGAAGTCTTTCATCAAGAAAAAGGGTTGATGAAATCATTCAAGGTTTGTCATTCTTTTATTTTGATGAATCGTTTTAATAAAATTAGACTTTTTAATTATCTAAAGATTGACTTGTTTGTTCATTCATTCAATACTTAGGATTTGTTAATTATTTATATGAATAAGGTAAAATCTCTTTTTAATTTTTGTTTAATTTTTTCCTTTGAATATAGGGAACTCTAAACTATTATCAATTGCAATTAGAAGTTAATGGACCGTTTGATTCCACTTCTATTTTTTTGTTGTGGTTTTTTATTTTTGTTTTTGTTTTTTGTTTTTTTATTAAAATAATAATAACTTGTTTAGTTGATATTTGTAATATAAAAACTTAAAAAAAACCTTTTGGTTGAGATTTTTAATAAAAACTAAAAATAAAAACATGGTTGTAATGCATGGTATTGATAAACGATAAATAGAAAAACCAATAACGTAGAAATGTAGAAATAAAAAAACTAGAAACGAAGAAACTAAAAATGCGAAATGCAGAAGTATAAAAGCCAAAATAAACCACAAATGCAGTTAAACAGTAAATAGGAAAACTAGTAATATAGAAACGCAGAAAAAAAAAAGAAATGAAGAAACCAAAAGTGCAAAATGCAGAAATGTAAAAGCCAAAATAAACCAATAATACATAATAACAAACAATTGGAAACGTTAAAACGTAGATAAATGATAAATAGGAAAATTAGAAACGTAAAAACACAGAAATAAAAACCAAGAAAATTAAAAACGCAAAAAAATCAGATGTCGATGGAAAATAAGAAATCAAGAAAACTAGAAAAAAAAACCACAATATAATTAAAAAAACATTAAATTAGTTTCAAAAACTCATCTGGTTAAAAACCTAAGCTTTTGCTTTCTGCATAGATAGAAAATGGACGTAAGAGATGAGTTAGGGACGTAAAAAAGAGAAAAAAAAAATAGGAGAGAGAAAAGAGATAAGTTTGGGATGTAAGAGAAAAGAGAAGAGATAGAATTTCTGAAAAAAAAAAAGAAGTTTATAAAAAGAGAAAGTAGAAATGAAAACCGTTGCAAAGTTTTGTGGTTTTTTATTTTTAAAAACAAAAAATGATAACAATATTCAACTAAACATGTTTTAAGGACTTGTTTCTTTTTTATAAAAACCACATAAAAAATAGGAAAAAAAATGTAAACAAACAGGCTCTAGCAAACTTCTATTTTCTTAATCATCTTCTATTTCTATTTAATTCATGTCAAAATCTCATTCATTTCCTACTTTTATCAATCAAATTTGATTACACAGTGAAAGAATTGCAACAAAACAGTTTATTTCCAATATTATTCTTGGTATTTTAAACTTACAATAGAGTATAAAATAGTTCAACCATTATTCTTTTGTTGGTAATTTATTATAATTTTCATAATTAAAATAAAATAAATTATCATAATTTTTCAACG
>JANIHZ010000007.1:54326619-54343209 GCA_027478365.1 Erythroxylum rufum
TAGTACATATTTAAAAATTTATTCTAACTACAAGAATAAAATTTTAAAAGACCTATAAAAACAATAAGGATGTCTTTATCAAAGATCCTTTATCTATATCCTAGTATGCTAAAGTTTTCTATTGCGAGTCATGTTCCCAATACAATCTAGCAATGTTATATTATTCTTGATCACATTTTTCTAATTCTTCTCAAGCTTTCATTTTTTCTCTTACAGTCTCTAAGTACAATTTTCTTGCATTTTCTCACTAAAGCATCAAAGTGTCTCCACTTAACACGTTCAAACTATCTAAACCTTGTATCTTTTAATTTTTTAATAATATTTGTCACCTTTAATTTGTCCCTTACTAACACATTCCTTGTTAGCGAAAATAACATAAATAAATAAATTAGAACGACTTATCTGAAATACAACGCTTCATGAAAATCACTGTCTTAAGTTAAAAATTCTCCCTCTTCGGTGCAGCGAGACAACGAGATCTGACTCCAGGGTTAGAGCCTCCTCTACCAACTTCGATGCACTCTAAAGGGTAAAGTAGGAACCATCTCTGTGACTGAAGAAAAGACAAAACAGAAGAAGAAGAACGCAACAAATAAATGTGCGTCGTATAGACCAAAGTAGACATAACCAAAGTAGACACGTATGTGAGAGGCAAGAAAAACAGAACATATGCGTGAGTATGAAAAGAGGAGTCGCGTAAATGCGTCTATTGTATATATATATGAGGGATGAACATTGTTAATCTTAAAAGAGCAACGAAACGTTTTTGGTATAATAATAATAATATTAAAGTGATGAACGTTATGGTAATAATGATGGATTTTTGGGTAATAAAGCATAATAAAAATGATGGTGTAATAAAGTATACTAAAAAATGGTGGAGTTGTATAATAATGTTATGAACATTTTGGAACAACACCAACAATCTCTCACTTAGTCCAAAACTTGATAAACAAACTGTAACAATTTAGGAGAAAGATTGACGAACAACCAAGTGAACTAAATCTTGAGCCTGGTGTCCAAGAAATCGGAGATAGAACCTGCCAGAGAAACAAACAATCTCAAAATGTCCTGGTCTCATGATCACTCTAGAAAGATAGCCCAAATACTCTCATAGGAGGGTGACTAGCCCCCTACAATCACGCATGTGAGTCCATCAAGTGTGTATTGCTCACACCACCCAAACTTGAGTTATGGAACTCATTAAGGATTAAATAATCCAACCTCATCAAACGCAGTGAAGTCATGCTAGGGGCGCTATTCAACAACTGAATATATCTTAGTATTAATCTACAAATAATGTACAAATAAGTAGTCATCACATAACTTTGTTTGACTCATTGAACTTGGTTTCCCAATACGGGTGTCTATTACGAGTTTACTACATAATTGAGCTCAACCCCATCCATTTGGCATGCTCTGAAACTAGTTTCCTACTTAAAGCTTTTGTAAACGAATCCACTAAGTTTCTCTCTGACTTGACATAGTCTAGAGAGATTACACGGTGTCTAATTAAAGTACAAATAATTTTATGTCTCAATTTGATATGTCTACTTTTGTCATTATATGCCCTATTCTTGGCAACATGCCTACGAATCACAATGAAGGAACACAGACGGAATTGGTTTTTCCCAAAGTGGGACATCTACTAAGAGATTCCTTAGCCACTTAGCTTCTTGCCCTGCCAGCTCCAAAGCCATAGACTCTATCTCCATTGTTGATATCGCAGTACATGTTTGCTTGGATGATTTCCTAGATATTGCAACTCCCGACAGGGTAAACATATAACCACTGGTATAGTGCATATCATCACTCTCTGTAATCCAATTAGTTATAATATCCCTCCAATATAGGAGGATGACCACCAAAAGATAATCTATAATGCATAGTACCATTCAAATATCTCAACAAACAAATTAATGCATTCTAATGCTCTTGACTAGGATTATGAGTATACCTACTAAGTATACTCACACAATATGCAATATTAGGACGAGAATAGTTCATCAAGTACATAACACTACCAAGAATTTTAGCATACTCAGCTTGGTTTACACTATCACCTAGATTTTTTTAAAAGCAATACTATCATCATAGGGAGTCTTGATTGGTTCAACGTCATAGTAACCAAACTTTTTCAAAATTTTCTTAACATAATGAGTTTGATTCAACCTAAAATCAGAGTCATTCTTATCAAATTTGACTCCCAAAATAAAGTCCACAGGTCTAAGATCTTTCATATCAAAGGAAGACTTTAGCAGACTCTTGGTAGCATCAATGACATATAAGCTAGTACCAAAAATAAGCATATCATCCACGTAAAGAGTTGTGATCATATAGCCATTGGCATCAAATTTCACATAAATGCAAGAATCAACAATACAAGAGGTGAAATCATGTTTGAAAATCTTACTTTCAAATTTCTCATGCCACTGTTTGGGAACTTGTTTAAGTTCATACAAAGACTTAACCAACTTACACACCTTTTGGTTCTTGACCAGGCACTCTAAACCCCTCGGGCTGGACCATATAAATTTTCTTACATCACCATTTAAGAAGGTTGTCTTAACATCTATTTGGTGCACATAAAGCTTAAATACCGAGGTAACAACAAACAATATCCTTATAGATGCAATTTTAGTAATATGAGGGTAAGTATAAAAAAACTCAAACCCTTCCTTTTGTTTAAAGCCTTTAAACATAAGCCTTGCCTTAAACCTCTCAATGGTTCCTTCAGGTCTTAATTTCTTCTTAAAAAATCTACTTACACTCCAAAGGCTTACAACCTCTAGGTAGATCAACTAAAGCACAAGTTTTATTAGACATGATTAACTCTAACTCACTATATATGATAGCATCCACGGATCTCATTACTTCCTCATAAGTTTTGAGATCTTCCTTAACAATATAAGACACCACAAAACCGTCCTCTATCTCCTCAGGCTTTTTCACCACAAAGGAAGTAATAAAGTCATAACCAAAACTGGTGGGTATTCTAGCTATTTTGCTTCTCCTTAGTTCAACAATTTCTTCTTCCTCTATGCCATCATTGGTAGAAGAACTAGGGACAGAGTCTTTAAGAACTTGCACACTCACTTTCATAGGAAATATATCCTCAAAGAACACTGAATCTCTTGATTTCATAATTGGTCCATAAGTGTTAGATTTCTCTTCCTTAACTATAAATCTATAAGTAGCACTATTAGAGGCATATCCCACAAAAATTGAATCAATGGTTTTAGGCTCAAATTTCTTCTTCTTATGTTCAGGTAGAGCAACCTTAGCTAGACACTCCCATACTTTCAAAAAACGCAAGTTAGGTGGATAACCTTTCTAAATTTTATTAGGGGTTTGATCTAGTTTCTTATGAGGGACTCTGTTTAGAACATAACAAGCTGAAAGAATAACTTCCCCCATATAAAGACGTGTAAATCCAAGGAAATTAACAATGCATTCATCATATCCTTAAGTGTTTAGTTTTTCCTCTCTGCTATTCCATTTTGTTCAAGTGTATAAGGGGCTAAAAGTTCATGAATAATCCCAACTTCTCCGTAATAATTAGCAAGGAAATCAATACTATAGTCACCACCTTGATCAGTCCTTAATCTCTTAATTTTCCTTTTTAATTGGTTTTCACCCTCAACTTTATATTACATAAACATTTTCTCTGCATCAATTTTATTTTTCAATAAGTGAACCTTATCAAATCTAGAACAATTATCCATAAAAGTAATATAATATCTCATGCCTCCTTTACTCACATAATTCTTTAAATCACCCAAATTTGTATGCATCAAATCTAACAATTGGGACTCTCTCTCGGTTACAAGCTTAAAAGGTTTCTTAGAGTGTTTAGCCTCAACAAAAATTTGACATTTTTCCATTTCATTAGTGATCTTAGGCAACAACTTTAAGCTTTGCATCCTTTTAATTGACTTCACATTTACATGCCCAAGTCTAGAGTGTCATAGGTTTAGAGACTCAACAATATAAGTAGAAGTAGATGTATTCATTTCTACATTAAGTACAAACAAGCTTCCATTATAAAATTGTTTGCCAACAAAGTTCTCATTCTTAGTAAGAACTAGCTTATTAGAATCAAAAGTAAGTTAAACACCAACTTTGTTAAATAATGCTCCATAAATCAAGTTTCTATGAACATCAGGAGCAAATAAAACATTTTCTAACGCTAAAAATTTTCAGAAGTGAGTTTGAGAGTGACTTTCCCAAGTCCTTAGACAGGAACTTTGTTGGAGTTGCCCATATATACGAACTCACCATCAACATCATTTAACTCGTTAAACAGTTCCTTATTGGTGCAAATGTGGCATGTGGCTCTTGTGTCAATGATCCATTCGACCAAGTTTCTAGCAAGATTAACTTTGGACACCCCAATAGGAATGATCTCCTCGTCATCATCAGTAGCTTTGACCATATTAGCTTAAGGCTTATCAAAGCTCTTTTGCTTACCCCGTTGGTAGCCCTTCTAGTTTTCTTTCCAGAATTGTCGTGGTTTTTGTCCTTGATCTTTCTTCTCAAGGTTGATTCTAGCTTGGAAAAAAGGAGTAGGATGGTCTGGCTTGTGGCACCACCAACAATCACCATCAATCCTTTTGCGCTTGAACTGACCATGCTTGTTATTGTTGAAAGTCCCGTTGTGTCCACCATTCTTCTTGGAGTTACCTACATTTTTGTGTTCAACGACGTTAGCCTTAACAGTAAGAGCAGGTGTGCATGATTTGGCCTTGTCATGTATACGGTTGGCATCTTCAATCTTTATATGCCCTATCAACTCTTCAAGCTTCATGTCTTTCTTCTTATGCCTCAATTGGTTCTTAACTTATTCCATGAGGCAGACATCTTCTCAATAAGGGCATTACCTTGAAACAACTCACACATGTTTATACCCTCAGCAAGTATTTCAGCAACTAGGTTTTCATACTCATATTATTGGTCCATGAAGGGCTTATCATCAATAACAGTAAACTTTAACTACCTAAAAACTGCATATTTCTTAGTGCCAGCATCATCCGTCCCATATTTAACTTCTAAGGCATCCCAGATTTCCTTTGTAGTTTTGTACTTGCAATAGATATCAAACAATGGGTTTATCATATAGTTAAGCAACACTCCCCTAACGATGCGATTATCATTAGGTGTCTTATGATCAGTATTGTCACTAGGAATTTCTTGAAACAATACATAAGCAATTTCGTATTGCTGAAAGTAAAATAAAATTTTCTCAAATCATTGTTTAAAATTTCTCCCATCTAGAGGCTCTAATCTAGTTAGGTCAGGTATAATCTTCTAGGCTATAGTAATAAGGGCAAAACCTATATGAGAAATAGTAACTACAGAATCTACGTTGGTCTTTTTCACAGACTACATATTAAATCCAAAATCAGAGATGTCTCACACGAAATAATGAAACAATATGAAGAGAATAGTAGCAAGAGCAACTGATATTTCGACTAACGTAGCAGCAAGAGCATAACAATATTCCAACTTATACTAAAACTAACATACAACAGCACAGTATTCTGACTTATACTGAAATAAATACACAGCAGCAAGAACGCAATAATTTCCAACCAACAGTAGCAATTCCGAAAACAATAGCAAGAATAAAAGATATCCGGACAAAGAGCAAGCAGAACAACATAATTTATGATAACAATTATAATGCAACAAATATTTCTGACTTAGATTGTTAGCGAAAATAGCATAAATAAATAAATCAGAACTACTTATTTGAAATGCAAGGCGTCGTGAAAATCACTGCCCTAAGTCAAAAATTCTCCTTCTATGGTGCAGCAGGATAACCAGATCTGACCCTAAGGTTAACGCCTCCTCCACTAGCTTTGTTACATTCCAAAAGGTAGAGCAAAGATTGTCTCCATGAGTAAAGAAAAGACAAAATAGAAGAAGAAGAAGAAGAATGCAACAGATAGATGTGTGTCGTATAGAGCAAGGCAGATGCATATGTAAGAGGCAAGAAAAACAGAATAGATGCGTGAGTGTGGAGAGAGGAGTCGTGTATGTATGTCTGTTGTGTATATATGAGAGATGAACGTTGTTAATCTTGAAAAAGCAAAGAAACGTTTTTGGTATAATAATAATAATCATAAAGTAATGAACGTTATGGTAATAAAGATGGATGTTATGGATGTTTGGGTAATAAAGTATAATAAAAAATAACAGACGTTGTATAATAATGTTATGAATGTTTGGAACAACACCAACATTCCTTACGTTATCTCGTCTAATAAGGTTGCACATCTAACGAAGTATGCTCTTCTTCGTTATCATTAGCTTATGACTATTCACTTATTTGATGGACCAACATTTCGTCCTATAGATTACGACCGACCTAATAGCTAAACGATAGATGAATTATGTCTTCTTATCACATAAAACTCCTGATTTACTTCTCTATTTAAGTCACTATGATCTAATTTGATGAATTATGTCTTTATCAATCTCTTTATTGCTCTGGATGATAGATCCTGGATACTTAAAACACTCATTTTGCAATATAACTTCTAAATCAATCTTTATCTCTACATCAATAGCCACCTTACGCCTTGAATTTTTTTTGAGAAATTAAATAATTTCATTAAAAAAATAGAGAAGATATACATCTAAATGGCTATCCCTCGTGGATAGACCCACTTGGCTCACTAGATACATGTAAAATAGTTGAAACGACAACGTTCAACAAAAGACATCGTTTGACTATTAGGGTAAAATGAATTTTGCCTTTCTTGAATCTTTGATCTTTTACTCAATTAAGGAGGATGGTTGCGATGCTCCGATGGCGATGCTTGTGATGATCCATGGGACTTCTCTTCTCAGTTCTGCTCTCAGTAGCTACTTTCCTCAGGT
Organism: Erythroxylum rufum; assembly: GCA_027478365.1. Classification (NCBI taxonomy): domain Eukaryota; kingdom Viridiplantae; phylum Streptophyta; class Magnoliopsida; order Malpighiales; family Erythroxylaceae; genus Erythroxylum; species Erythroxylum rufum. The sequence continues at coordinate 54,333,505 of JANIHZ010000007.1, forward strand.
AACTGATTCCATCTCAGATCCCCTTTAGGGATTAGGACAATTTAAGTGTCGCTAAGAAATATTTATTTTCGGAAGAGGGCTAAACTCGCTGAGGTCTCAGCGCTTCTGTGACTAGCCAGCGATTGAAGTCCTGACTCAGGTCAGTATTTTTTTGTTATATTACCTTACTTGACGCCTTTTTCAATCAACACTATTGACATCTTAGGATTGATTAATTTGGGTTTCATTCGTCTGGGAACAGGGGCTTTGTAGACTAGCCAGAAAGGATGGGGAGGATACCTCATCCATAAAGAAGGTACTAGATTTAAGGGTTTATAGATCTTCCTTTCTTTTCCTTGATAACTCCATTGTTTAATCCATTATCCGTTGAAGACAGGGATAGGGATGAAACATTGATCTTAATCCGTGTTCAACCCAGTGAAGAAAAGAGGGAGATTCCAGGTGAGTCTATACTGATCTTCTTCTCTATTTCCTTTGAACTGCGAAGAGTGTTCGTAGTCTACATGTGTAGTCATAGGGATTGTTGTGAATTATGATTTGGGTTTCATTTCTGATTCTGGACTGAGTAACTAGTTCATAAAAAGGATCTATCTGAGCTAACTATTGCTATATTCTCCAAGCTAGGGCCATTCTCCTACTACAATGTAGGTTTAACTGATGATGATCAGTTGCTCCCTTATGCTGGCAATAGTGAGATCTAATAGAGAGATTATCGAAGTAGATTGATATTTAAATCGTTAACTATTCCTCTCTTTCCAGATAACATGAAAACAAGTAGCCACTGAGAGTAGAATAATAACCCTATCAAACTTTGAAATGTTCAAGTTAGGTAGTTCCCATATGATATCTGTGAGTCTGTCATAGTTGAAATGCAACATCCCACTACCATAAGGCAAATACCCGAATACCCGAAGGGCATTCAACTATATACCCTATGATAATGGTATGTTGGAGCAAAAGCAAATCCAACTTACATATGGCAATCCAACTTACACGTGACATCATCTAACGTCCTCAAAGATCACTAAATTTTAAAACCATTGATTGCATTCATTCACAATTCTTACACTGTGTGCATCATACAAATATTTACAAAACCTCTTATAGGTTCTAACAAAACTACAAAATAAAGCTACAACACTTCTGGTGTTAGCTGACAGACCAATGAGCCATAACAAAATCCAAAGGGTCTTTTAGTCCTGTCTAAAGCACTAAGTCTCCTATCTCATACCTGAAAAGTCACGTTACAATTTTGAATAAGTTTTGCAAACTCAATGAGTGAATCATCATGAATGATTTGCAAAGTTGTATTGAGTGACCCTATGATATGCCATGTTGTGTGAGTTATGATGTTCAAAATGAATATCTGTGATGTGTGTATATAAGCACCGTCGTGCAAAAGCACGATGGTGACTTTGAAGGTTAGACAAAAAGCACCGTCATGCAAAAGCACGACGGCGACTTTGGAGGTGAAGAGAAATTTGCACCGTCGTGCAAATGCACTATTGTGTATTTGGGATTTTGTCTTTTACTGAACAGTCTTGTTTCTTTTGACCATAACTTCTTCTCTAGACCTTAAAATGACTTGATTCTTGAACCATTGGATTTGTAAGACATTGTTCTACCTCTCCACAAAAATTGGTAGCATTCTGAATTGATTTGAAAAAAATTGATTGAACGAAAGTGAGAGAATCTGTTGGTATGGTATGAACTGGTGTTGTTTTACTGAACATACTTCGGTATTTTGATTATATCTGGATCTATAGGATTCCAAATGAGATTATTTTTTATTTGAAGTAAAATAGAGATATAGGTCTACAAATTGTCTCAAGAGGTCAAATTTTGATTCATTCTCTAAGATATTGAATTTCTGGATGGAAATTGTACATAGTATACTGTTTTTGAATGTGAACAACCTGACAATGTTTGAGGCATATCTTCCAAATTAGTGAACTAAATTGAGTGATTTTGGTGTCAATGGAAACATAAGATATAGAGAAACACTTATCTAGAAGGAAATGTTGCCTAATTTTTCCATTTACCTTATCAAATTTAGTATGCAAAGTTGAATCGTATGTATATTAGAAGAAAAATTAGAAGTGGTCAATGAAGTTATAAAATGGTTTTGACACTGGTTTATATTGGTCCAAATCGTACGTACCTATGGTATTAATGAAGGCTTTGATATCTGAATGATTTGATCATAAGGATCTCAATAAAGTACTCTCGGAATTGTCATTGAACATGCATTGTGCATTAATGAATACTTTTATATTTGTGCAAAAATGTGATATGTGTAAATGTATTTTGTATGATATAGAGGAGTCAAATGGACGCAAAACAGACATTGCTGGACCATCTACACAATAGCATTTTGGAGCGTACTGTGAGTCAACCTAGATGATTTCCTATGATTGATTTGATTTAATTTGATTAAACTGTCAATATTATTAAATTGTTTGCGATTTGTTTATAAATTCCGAACTTGAATTCTTCGAGGAGACCAATATTCGAGAATGTATTGGAAGTGCTTTGATTGTGATTTTGATTTCTATGGATTTCTGAATGCTATGTAAATTCTCAACGAATGTTGAATGCCAGACTTAGGTTCGATGATTATGAGCTTTGTTTAAGCATCATATGTGATTGTGATATATGACATATATGTATTTGATGCATTTCATAAAAATGCATGTTCAGATAAAGGCGTTGTGACTTGAGTTGCCAGTATGAAGCACTTTCACGTAGAGCTTTGCTCTGTGATTCTGATTCTGCAGGTAGAGCTATGCTCCGTGATTCTGTTCTGACTGAGCCCTATAGGCCAATATTTGTATAAGTTTGTGATAGGCACTCGGTCACAACAATAAGAACGAATGTGAGTCTCATGCATATAGCATTCATATAAGATTGAAATTCATGAATGTTTTGCAAAGCTGTGTTGAATGACTATATGATATGCCATGTTATGTGACTATCTGAATAATAAATGTATGTTTAGAATGAATAATTGTGCGATATATGATGTGTGTATGTGATCTAGTGAAATCACCAATGATGGTTCACTCATTGAGTTCGCAAAATTCATCAAAAAAAATTGCAACGTAGCTTTTCAGGTAAGAGGCAAGAGACCTAGTGCTTTAGACAAGGCTAAAATGCCCTTTTCTCAAAGGTTGGTCAGCTGGAATTTTTGTACATATTAGTTAGACTTTGAATATTTTCCTCTTTCATATAGCACTTTCGTATTAGATTTTGATGATGTACATGTAAGGAGTGTTGAAGGACACAATGTAGACTTTTGATTTTTATGCAATGAAATGAGAAAAAAGTTGGTTTAAAAATATTGTGGTTTTTCTTATGATGCTTCATAAGTGAATTATGATACCATGCCATGTGAAGTGAATGTAGTGATCGATCGTAGCTCGCCTTTATCATAGGATATGTACCGGAATGACCTCGGGCGTCCCGGTGTGTACCCTATGGTAAGGGGGTGCTATATATTCCACACATGATGTTTGGTTGGTGGTAAAGTTTGTAGCTTGATCATTGATGGAGGGAGTTGCCCCAATGTTGCTAGTTTGGATATGGTTGGAAAATTGGGGTTAACATTTCTAAAGCATCCGGAACCATATCACTTGCAGTGGTTCAATTACAGTAGGGAAGTTAGCGTGACCAAACAAGTTCTACTATCTTTCTCCATTGGGTGGTATGAGGACAAGGTTTTTTGTGATGTGGTACCTATGCAAGCTAGTCACATTCTATTATGAGGACTGTGGCAATTTGATCGTCGAGCTAACGATGATGGATACACCAATAAGTACTCGTTCAAGTTCAAAGGACGAACGAAATTTCATTCTTGAACCATTGTCTCCACAAGAAATTTACTTGGACCAAATTCAAGCATTGAAAGGAAGATTAGGTTTGAGTAGTGAGGAGCAAAAAAGTAAAGAGGGACAAGAAGCTGAAAAGAAAAGAGATAATGGCTCATCGGAGAGAGAAAGCATAAGTGAGCAAAAGAATGAGAGATTTACAAGAGAGAAAAGTGTAAGGAGGGAAAACAAGAGAGAACCGAGAGAAAAGAAGGTGAGCTTCTATGCGTGTGAAAAGGACTTAAGGAGAGCATATGGAGAGAAGAAACCGTTGATTGTGATTAGATATAGGGATTGTTTTCTTTCGAAGACTAACCCTATTGATGAATCTTTGCCAAGTGTTTTTAAGTCTCTTTTGTAGGCACACGAGGATGTTTTCCCAGAGGAGATGCCGAAAGGGTTGCCTCCTTTGCAAGGTATAGAGCATTAAATCGACTTTCTCCCAGGAGCACAAATTCTGAATAGGCCAGCCTATAGGAGTAATCTAGAGGAAATGAAGGAGCTTCAATGACAAGTAGATGAATTGCTTATAAAGGGGAACATGCGTGAAAGTCTTAGTCCTTGCACTGTTTCGGTTCTACTGGTGCCAAAGAAGGATGGATCTTGGCTCATATGTGTAGACTGTCAAGCTGTCAATAAGATCACGATAAAGTATCTACATCTTATTCCTCGACTTGATGATATGTTGGATGAGTTGCATGGTGCATGTGTTTTTACAAAGATTGATCTGAAAAGTGGTTATCATTAAATTAGCATAAAACCCGAGGATGAATGGAAAACTGCGTTTAAGACTAAATACGGTTTGTAGGAGTGGTTAGTTATACCATTTGGTTTATCTAATGTACCAAGTGCCTTCATGAGATTAATGAAACATGTCTTATGTGATTACTTGGGTAAATTTGTTATTATGTACTTTGATGATATACTTGTGTATAACACTACTTTGAATGACCATATGGAGCATTGCATTGTGTGCTTGATACTTTGAGACGTGAGAAGTCGTTTGCAAACCTTAAGAAGTGTACTTTTTGCATTGATAAATTGATAATCTTGGGGTTTATTGTGAGCTTGAAGGGGATTGAGGTAGATGAGGAGAAGGTGAAGGCCATTCGAGATTGGCCAACACTAAAGTGTGTTTTGTATATAAGGCGCTTTCATGGCTTAGCTAGCTCTTACCGGCGGTTTGTGAAAGATTTCTCCACCATTACTACTCCTTTGACTAAAGTTGTTAAAAAGGAGAAGGGATTTAGTTGGGGAAAAGATCAAGAGCATGCATTTAACTTGTTGAAATAAAAGTTATGTACCGCACCTGTGTTGTTTTTGCCTAATTTTGATAAAGCTTTTGAAGTAGAATATGATGCCTCCAGGATCGGTATAGGTGCTGTCTTAATGCAAGAAAATAGGCCTATTGTGTACTTCAGCGAGAAATTAAGTTGAGTGCAACTCAATTATCCAACGTATGACAAAGAACTTTATGCAGTGGTGCGAGCTATGGAAATGTAGCAGCATTATTTGCAACCAAAGGAATTCGTCATCCAAACCAATCATGAGACTCTTAAGTACTTGAAAGGACAAAGTAAATTAAGCAAGTGACATGCAACTTGGGTGGGATTCTTTGAAACCTTTCCATAAGTGCTGCATTACAAGTAAGGTAAGGAGAATGTGGTCGTATATGCTTTATCGCGCAGGTATTCCTTAATCTCAACTGTTACTTCAAAACTTTTAGGGTTTGAGCATCCTAAGGAGTTGTATGCCAATGATGTGGACTTTTCTAGTGTCTATGCCACTTGTGAACGTGGTGCTTTTGAGAAATACTTTAGGCATGATGGTTATTTATATCATAAGAATTGTTTATGCATGCCGAATTGTTCATTGCGTGAATTATTTGTGCTTGAATCCTATGGTGGAGGACTTATGGATCATTTTGGTGTCGCTAAGACCTTGGATATATTGCATGAGCACTTTTACTAGCCAGGAATGAGAAAGGATGTAGAATGCATTTGTGCCTGTTGCATTGCTTGTAAATAAGCTAAATTGATCAGCAAACCTCACGGCTTAAACACGCCCTTACCCATACCTAGTCACCCTTGGATGGACATTTCTTTCTTTCATTAACCTCATAAAAATAAGAGTTTACAAGCTTTATTAGCGTTTCATACCACAATACAATCTTAATATCAAAACCAACATACGAAACATGCAAAATCCACTAATCCTCAAAATACATGGGAAGCCTTGTTTTACATCAATATTCCAGAACAGGACAAACATGCAAATGGTGCCTTGATTCACTTTCACTTGATTTCTTGTTCAATACCTGGAGATGGGGAAAGAGAGTGGGGGTGAGCTTAAAAGCTCCGTGGGTAACATGCTTATAACAAAATAACAAGCAAAACAGTTCAAAAGTCATTTGTTACCAAAACGCTTATTGAATCATGAAACTCACTTTTCTCAAAATTCTTGTTCAAAAATCAAAATCGCAACAACGCAACTCATGCATTTTTCAACTTGTTCAGTAAATCATGAATGCATCAAAACTTGTCACACATCATAAACATATAAACACATCATAATGGTTTGGCAAGTCCAAAAACATGACGAACTACACAATTCCATAAAATGTCCTTGTGTAGTCGTAAACTTGAGGGAGTCCTTAAAGGAGCTCCGTGCCACTAGCGGGCAGGCAGGAGAAGCCTATTCTTGGTCAACGTGCACGTGAAAATTCTTGGGTGGACTATACCGAACGCACGTAACATGTAATTCATGATCTTGAAAATATTTTGCCCAAATGGCACATTCTTGAAAACTTGTTTTCATGCATATGGCATACTTCATATGCATTCACATCAATCTTTAACAATTTCTCAACCAAACTCACATAGCAATTCATCAAATCATTCAAAAGTATTGAATGCAACAAATTTAACAATTTCTCACATCAATAACAAACAATCAAAAAAACATTTAAGAAGCCATTGAAAACATTTTAATTTCTTGCTTTGAAAGCACATCAAGGGCTCATTATTTGAATTATAAACATACAACCCACCTTAAAATCCTTGTTTGTGACTTGACTCAAATTGCCTTCCCTTGTTCTTCATTCCATTTGCCTCTCTCTTGATTTCCTTCACCACTATTTACAAAATCCCCAAATCACTAGTGATTCCAAATTAAACAACCCATAACACATAATCACCAAAATTAATCTTAAAAAACTCAAACCCATACCATTCTTAAGTTATCTAATCCACAAATCTTTCAAAAACTCAACAAATCAAAGAGCCCTTACTTTAATCCTTCACCCAATGAAGTATTTGTTGGCTTGAAAGGAAGCTCTCATCATCTTCCATCTTTTTCCTTCATGAACGAACATCAAAATCCTTCTTTATAGCTTAGAAAATCAAGCCCTAACATTTCTTCTTTCATTCTTCTTTCTTCCTCCTCCACCGAACTCTCCCTCTTATTTCTCTCTTTTCCTTTGATTTTCCTCTAATTTTCGTGCCTCTCCTCCTTATATAGCAAGCCCACTTGTTTTAATTACCATAATGCCATTAATGAAGCAACAAAGACCATTTTGCCCTTACATGATAGCCTTTTAAATTAATTGGCTTAGTGACCTTCCCAAAATGCCCTCTTGCCATCTTACCACTTGAATTCCATTTAATCCATGCCATAAGATCTTACTTTAATTAACATGCTAATTAAATCCCATTAACTTGCTAATTAATTCCACAAAATACTCTATTAAGACCTAAAAATTCATCTAAATCATACGTAACTCTTTCCAAAAATCAAGGCATCTTATAATCATGAAATTGAAGGAATTTAATAAAACTTCCTTCTAGACAAATGTTCCTACTTGTCTTAATTTTCTAATGACATTAAAATCATTCAATTCGGTTCCATATTCTAAGAGTTATACACCAAACATTTCAGACTATTCTTATACTAAAACATTACCCTGCACATGAATTCCATCCAAAAATTGACTTTCTTAGAGATTGAATTAGAACTCAATGTCATCAGACAACTTGTAGCCCTATGTCTCTAATTTAATCAAAATTAAGAATTATCTCATTTGGATAACTAGAGATCAATTTATGGCTAAAACACTGAAGCATACTCAATGAACATATACATTTTCCAGCTTTTGACTTCCAACATTTCCTATAAAATCCATCTTGTATCTAAACTATCTTTTCCATTTCATTTCAAATTCACAAATTCTCCTTTGTTTACACATGAGTAATTGCCAACAATTTCTCATCTAACAGTCTTAGCTTCCAAGAAAGGTTCAGGGTCTAACAAAGGGTTTAGGCTATGTATTGATGCAAGGGTACAAGGTAATAGCTTATGCCTCACGGCAGTTAAAGCCTTATGACCTAAATTACCCAACCCATGATCTGGAATTGGCAGCAGTGATTTTTTCCCTAAAGATTTGGAGACACTATTTGTATGGGGTGCAGACGAAGGTTTTTACAAATCACAAGAGTTTTAAGTATTTGTTAAGTCAGAAAGAGCTGAATTTGAGACAGAGAAGATGGTTAGAGTTGCTCAAGGATTATGATCTGATGATTGAGTGCCATCCAGGAAAGGCGAATGTAGTAGCAGATGCCTTGAGTAGGAAGTCCTCTATTGCTTATGTTCAAACAATGTATTTGCCATTATTGGAAGAAATGGCGAAACTTAGAATAAGTTTGAATCAGGAGGAACCAGATTGTGTTATTGCAAATTTTAGAGCAAGGCCAATACTCAGGGAGAAAGTTAAGGAGTTACAAGCACAAGATGCAGAATTGAGTAAGCTCCGAGAATAAATTCAGAATGGCAAGAAATCTAAAGTGGTAGTGAGGGATGATGGACTTATGGTGGTCGGAAGCAGATTGTGTATTCCGAATGTAAAAGAGGTAAAGATTAAATTCTGGATGAGGCACACAATGCACCTTATGCCATGCACCCAGGTAGCACCAGGATGTATAGGGATCTGAAAGAGCATTTTTGGTGGAAAGGAATGAAGAGAGATGTAGCAGAGTATGTGAGCAAGTGTCTAGTGTGTCGGTAAGTCAAGGCTGAACACCAGGCACCTTCAGGCGTGTTAAGGCCATTGTTCATTCCTGAATGGAACTAGCAAAGGATCACTATGGATTTTCTGATGGGTTTGCCCAAGACTACTAGGAAGCATGATGGCATTTGGGTCATTATTGATCGGTTGATGAAGTCATCCTACTTTCTGGCAATTAAACAGACTGATTCTCTACATGTGCTATCTAAGAAGTATGTTGATGAGATAGTAAGGCTGCATAGGGTTCCAGATTCCATAGTTTCTGACAGGGATCCTCGTTTTACTTCAAGATTTTATAGAAGCTTGCAAGAGGCTCTCGGGACTAAGTTGAATTTTAGCACTGCTTTTCATCCCCAGATGGATGGTCAATCTGAGAGGACCATTCGGACACTTGAGGGAATGCTCAAGGCATGTGTGATGGACTTCAAAGGAGCTTGGGATGAACATTTGCCACTGGTCGAATTTGCTTATAACAATTCGTACCATTCGAGCATTCAAATGGCTCCTAATGAAGCACTGTATGGAAGGAGGTGTAGAACTCCAATATGCTGGGATGAAGAAGGACAAAGGAAACTGATAGGTCCAGAATTATTGCAGATGACAATGGACAAGGTTAATTTAATTAAGCAACGGCTTAAGGCAGCTCAGGATAGAATGAAGAGCTACACTAATGCACACCGAAAGGAGATGGAATATGAAGTCGGTGACAAAGTATTTCTTAAGACGTCTCCTTGGAAAGGAGTCATGAGGTTTGGCAAGAAGGGCAAGTTAAGTCCAAGA
>JANIHZ010000007.1:54540555-54554399 GCA_027478365.1 Erythroxylum rufum
TTTACTAAATAGAAGGTATGGAGAATTTCTCAAAAGTAAGATATCAAACTATTACCCCTATAATAATAATTAACAACTAACCACTTACTTTTCATTCCGTACCTATTAATCGCTTCTTAAACTCATCAACTAAGCGCCCTTTAGAAATTGTCACGTGAAAACCCCAAAATTAGAAATGGCGGCGCTTCTAAGGCGGACGGACATGAACAAATGAACCAGACAAGAAGTCGCATACAAATCATTGAAGCAGTTCTTCGGACGGAAACGAAAATGGCAACAATGAGGCAGTTCTTCGGACGGAAACGAAAATGGCAACAAGGACATGAAACTAACTTCAACGTTGCTTCGTTTCAGATCATAAATGCAAAGACCACAATGTCGTTTTTATTCGAATCTGGAAAGTAACATCAATGGTCAGATTTGGTTTTCTAGTACAAAAACGTCCCATTTCATCCGCCAACCAAATCCCTACTGTACTTGCGTCCTCAGGTTCTGACCTTTATGTTGTTGTTTCTTCTTCTTCTTCTTAAGTTTCTTTTTCCATTTTCGTAATACTAATAACTGAGACAGTTCATGTTAAATATGAACAAGAAAGGCATTTTTTCCCCCTTGCAACTAACAATTTTTTTTGGGGTCATACACCCATCATAATCCATTGATCAAAGATTTAATATATATATTCGAGTTCAACTTGACCCAACCCAAAGTTCGGTCTGACATGATCAAAGACTCAACTAAGGCTCAACTCCAACTCAACCCCAACCCAATAGCACTTTTTTGTTGTTTTTAATTTAAAAAATTAAAGAACGATTGAATTGAACCTAATCAGGCTTTGGGCTGCAGGGGCCTGGTTAGGCTCAATCTCGAGCTTGTCTATTTTGGAACCTAAGCTCAGGTAGAAGCTATTGGCCCGACTCAAGCCTAGTTGAGCCTAGGTATATATGTTTGCAATGAGTTCATGTAGTAGTAAGTAGGCTTGTCAATGGTTGGTCTGGTCAACCTTTTCAATAAGCAGTTTAAGCTCGGTTGAAATCTAGTTAAATTTAAATTTTGCAATATGAGTTCACCTAAATCATCTTAAAATAATGCAGTCTTTATTTTATTTTTTAAAATGTCATTATTTTGATTTTAAATTTCTTAAATTTACACATTTGATGTAAACTTGAGAAATTAATCAAGAATAAAGTAGAGAAAATTTAGATCGTTCAAGTTCCTAACTGACCTAACCTGATCTAAAATCTCATCAACTAAAAGTTTAACCCACTAATTTACAGGGAAGTAGAACTAGACTAAGCCAGATTTAATTTGCTAAGCCTAATGATAAGGGCATGAGATCGTTTGTGCCATCAAGCCTGTGTTGTTCTTCACTAGCCACAAATTTTGCTTTATCCCATTTATTTATTGCAAAGTTTGTGGCTGAAGGAAAATGGAATAGGATGACACAGGCTTGATGGTACAGACAATCTTCTCCTGATGATAAGCAAGTTGTAATATACGTTAGATAATTTTAGGCCTTGTTTGGCAATCAGCTAATTGCATTTAGCTGATAACTGATTCTATTAGCTGTTAGCTGATTATATCAGCTGATTTGACCAACAGATTGCATTAGCTGTTTGTTAAAGATGTTTAGTAAAATTAGTTGTTTAGTATTAACTGTTAATGTGTAAAATGACTTATGAGGATATGACTTAAAAAAAATTATAAGGATATGAATATTATATATTTTAATATTTCAATGAATTTGTTATAAGAATTTAGAATTTAGATATTTAATTATACAAAAATTAAGTTTATAACTCTAATAAAAAAACATAGAACATATAATAATAATGCATAGTTTCATCAGGGAAGGTATCTAGCATCTCCTATATTTTTGAATATTAGGTCAATGTAATGTGTAGCACAAGAAGTATATAATAAAAGAATTATACCTACTTTGCATTCTTATCCCAGCTGCTTTATAAGGAGAATTATTGTCAATAATGAACTAAACAAATTTTTCTAGCCATCTTCATCAAATATCTAAAATAAAGTATCAACATTTCTAATAGGATCAGATGTATCAATAGACTTAAAAACATTGCCCTTTTAGCAAAATAAACTAAAAAATTAATAATAAACTCTTGTATTTTATTTATCCAACCATCACATGTAATTGAATATTTATAACTTATTTTGTGTGATTACATACTTTAACCATAAGCTTACAAGTATAACTCATTTTGCATAATTACATAATTCAACTATAAATTCACAACTTTCTTGCTTTTTATTAATATTAAAACATTAATTTTCGTCACTAGCATTCTTTCTAGTTTTCCTGTATAAATCATAAAGAATAAACACACAAGCATATATAACTAATCCTTAAACTTTAACTTTTATATTACAACTAAATCCTTTTAATTTCGTGTAATATTAATTGCTTTAGAAAATAGTCAAATAAATTAGTAATGAAAGTTTAGATATAATATAAAAAATCACACTAATTTATATAGTTTAGATGAAAATAGTCAAAATTAAAATTAAAATTAAAATATTGTTTATCTCTAAATTCTATAACTAAATAATCTTCCGTGTGTTAAAGTGGGACTATACTTAATTAATAATAGTTAATTAACTTACTTTACACTTTGAGATAATTAATTAATTTCAGTTATAAATTTTTAGTTGATAAAAAATTACAAATTTAACCAACCACCCATTAACTCACAGCAATTTACTCTTATCAGCACATTCAACTCAAATTTAACAAGCCACCTACACTATATTGACAACAAACATCTCTAATCTTTATGTAATAACCAGAAAGCCTCATCTTTTAACGAGCATTTTTTAAGAGACGCTTTCTGCATCTTTGAATATCACCATCGTCAACCTTTACTTTGAGCTGGTTCACAGGACACAAAGTAAGAAGAGCTAAAGAAGATGAAGCAGGCGATAGGAGAAGAAGCAGTGATGAACAAAGAAGCTATGAGGGAAGCAAGGATGGACTAAGACACAATGACGATAGCACAAATTAGCAATAATAATGGAGCAGAAACCCAGCATGGTAGAGAAGTAGTAGCGATGGAGAAGCAGTAGGACAGATGATAGAGGAAAGGCAGACAACGATAGGAGATGAGAGAGGTCTGGAGGGGGTATTGATAATCTTGGATTTTGTGGAACGAATGTTACGATTGGGGTTTTAATTGAAATTAACCAAGGAATCATTATTCTTTTTTTTTTTTTGGTACAAGGGAAAAGAAAAGAAAGCAACAAAACGAACTCAGTCCCGTATATATAAGGTGCCAGCTGCATCTTTCAGCAGCAGAAGAGAAGCAGAAGCCGGTAGCAATTCCAGCACGCGATCGTCAATAGTCGTAGAACTTCCCCCTAGCTTGGTGAGATGGTCTGCAACCGAATTCCCTTCTCGAAGCAAGTGGGCATTGTCACACACCAATATCTTTGCAACAAAGCTTTGATGTCATAGAGGATATTGGCGTGACAGTGTGTCGCCCAATTCCTTCCTTCCAACAGTTGCAAGGCTTTTTTAGAATCTGACCAGAGAGCAATTTTTCGAAAGCGATTATCCCAAGCTAAAGTTAGTCCCCTTTTGATAGCTAGAAGTTCAGCCTCCATATTCGACCTATTCCCAATTGATTCCAAAAAACCAAGCAACCAAGCTCCTTGCTCATTCCGAAATATGCCACCAATACGTACTGGACCCAGATTGCCAATAGCACTTCCATCAACGTTAAGAGCCACAAAGCCACTAGTTGGAGGCATCCACTTCACCCATTTAAACCGTCTCATTAGCAACATTATGGGCCAAAGCAAAGCAACAAACAAAATCCTGAATAACTTGCCAAGTCCATGTCAGTTGCAGTACTAAAAGTCTAAGAAAATACGAAGAAGTAGACGGGTTTTCCAGGCCAATACTTTGAAAACAAATGTAGAGTGGCGGGCTACGTTACAAGAGGCAGAAACACAGAGAAAGGGGAAACCCACTTTTAGAATTGCTTAAAGATGAAGAAAGTACCATCGGCATAATGAACTGATTACCCTAAACGCTGCTAACAAGTAACTTGTTGTTTTTAACTAGTTGGGTTGAATTAATCAATCTAACCAGTTAACAACTAAACACATTTAACAACTGATAAATGAAGTAAACCATCTAATTTTTAGTTGACCAGTTAATTTTTAGCTGATGAGCTACTGTCTAAACAAGGCCTTAATTTTAAAGTCATTTTCATAAAGAATTAGATAAAAGGAGATACTCTCTTTTTACATATAAAAATGAAACTAGTAATATATAATGCAAAATTAGATTAACTGAGCATTTATACATATAATTTTTTAGTCCAATTAAGTGAAGAACGTGTCAGATTAATTTGGGAGATTTTTTATAATAATAAAAAAGTGAAAAGTCCTCTAATATTTTTTAAAAAGTAAATTATAATAATGCGAAAGAAAGCAATGCATCAGGCCTGAAGCTCTGGCCCAAAAACACTAGAACTCGGAAAAGCCCGTGAGCAGGCCATTTATAGTCTACAGCCCATTCACAATAAGGAAAGAGAGTAAATCGGTCACTAAAGCCCTTTCACAGTAGGAAGAGAGGGCAAATCGGTCATTTTGTTCCAAAAACCCTAATTGATGCTTAGAATCTTCCTCCCAATTTTCTCTCTTCGGGTGAAACCATAGCAGGGGTAAGGAACATTACTAAGGGGTATGAAAGTTTTGATTTTTAATTTTGCTTCTAAGTTTTTATCTCAATTACATTACATCTACTAGTGCATTGCTGGGTGTCCTTCAGATTTTGTGATTATTGAATATTTTTGTTAGAACAATGAATTTGGAATAGTGGGGTTTTGATGTTTTTTTTGGTGCTGCAAATTCGATTAAATGGCTGTTGATTTTGCTATTCAGTTGAATGATTTGTAACCCATATGGTAGTTTTGGGAGATTTGATGTTAAAGTGTGTGTTTTGATAGTGATTGAATTGAGGGTGTGAAATTAGCGACTTACACATACGTTTCGGAGTTATGGAGGAAGAAATAATCAGATGTAATGAGGTTCTTGCAGACGGTGAGGTGCTGGGAATCTGAGCTATGGAGGAAGAAACAATCAGATGTAATGAGGTTCTTGCAGGGAGTGAGGTGCTGGAAATCTTGCCAGCATCCTTTCATTGTGCGTGTCACTTGCCCTACCCACCCTGATAGGGCTCGCCCATTGGGGTACAAGGTTATGCAGGTATTGTTTCTTTTTCTTCGCATAGTTGAAATGGGGTACAAGGTTATATAAGAAGGATAGTTTGTATGAAGAACTACGTAGCCTCAAACAGCGCCCTCCTTTCTGTAATATTGTAGTGGAACTGATCCAAGTCATGCTATTGCTCTCAACTGTTGCTTTTGCACCTTATTTTTACGCTTTTAAGGGATTGATATCTATATGCATGTTTCTGATCAAAGTATGGTTAATACAGGATTGTACATACAAATACTTTGAGGTATTCTGGTTGATGCTGCCCACAATGCAATCCGAAATGACCCAAGAATGAATTGGATCTGGAATCCTGTCCACAGGCATAGGGACCTTTGCGGACTTACGTCTGCTGAGAAGAAGTACAGAGGACTTTGTGGAAAGGGAACACCCTCGCTACAAGGCAAGGCTATCAAGAAGGGCAACATGGAAGAGAAACAATACACTTTTTCTATGCCGTTACTGTTGATCCGTTGGAACTTTGTGATATCACTCTATGTTGTGTTATCCTGGTTTTGTTTTCGACACTGTAGGAACCCCTATATCCGTACGAGTGTTTGACTATTTCAGGTTTCATCATGTATGCATGTATGATGAAGCTATTGACTTCTTGCACTTGTTCAATATGTACTTGATTCTATCAGAAATATTTTAGATCTTGAATATTATACTGATCCCTCATGTCTGTAGATGTTCATATAGCTTTAGTAGTCTGCTAAAGAATTAAAGACTCCTTCCTAAGATCAGCCAAAATCAGGGCCAAATTATGTTTTGGTTACCTTGGCAAGAATTTGGTATGTAAGACTCGAAATTGTGCAGATTCGTTCACAAGTCTCCAGTGTTTTATGGGCAAAGAGTAGTTATTTGCAAATGCATCTCTAGTCAAGCAGACTCTGATGCAACTTTTATTTTCCTCGAAAATTTAAGATTTTGGAATAAACCCTGTTGAAATCAATTTCGGATCAACTCATTTAAGATATGCAATTGCGTAATTCAATATTCAATTCTTCTTCATCATCTTTCTCTTTTCCTCATCAAAGTCATTCTGTTTCCTGTTCGTTTAAAAGTTGACTCCTTTCCATTTAAAAGTGATCCACATGTATTAAAGTTTAAAGCTTTGAAACCGAAATCGAGCCTGCCTTGCAAATTTAGTAAGTAAAACTCGCAAATGATTCCAAGTTAACAACTGGGCAATCAGAAGACGGTCCGTATATTGTTAAATCGAAGTGGGTACTTCTCACCTAAACTATAGGAGTTCGTACAGGTGGTTGACATCTGTTCGAAGTCTTAACAACCTTCGAAGTCTGAATTTCCAAATCTCAGCAGTCGCAATCTCGAAGGGTTTTAGTTCGCGAGAATCTGATATCTATATTTGAGTTATTATGTCCAAGGAATCAGTAGCACAGCCTCAACCCTTCAGCCATGTTAATCTCTCACACACTTTCAAGTATTTACTGGGTTAGTTCTCCTCTCCTTCTTCGTCTTTATTTTTATCTTCGTAATTTGGTCTCTGTTGCGTTTATTGAGATTACCTATCTTAATCCCATGATTATTGTTGTTGGGGGGTGGTGAGATTAGCTACGCAGTTCTTGTCCAGAGGAATTCCATTTGTATTCAATTCGTGGATCGTGAGGCACCTTACGGCAGAGGACTACGCGGTCTCTAATCCCAATCAATTGTTCACTCTTACCTTCTAATTCTTACTCCTTTAAGTTGTTTCTCCATTGATGAACTTCCTTTTTCTCTCTGACGTATGCAGCTTTACGCCGTACAGTTCCATCTGTTTGTAACCTGCGTCTTGTTTCTTAGTCGGGAGGGCTTCCGACGAGCTTGCATGAGGGCTGACATTCAATGGTACTGTCTTCTGCTATAAATCCTACATCATATACTCTTTGCTATCTATAAGTGAAGCTGCAAGATTACCCGTCTCTGCAATTTAGTATTGTGTAGGCTATGGGGGCAGACTAAACTGTTGTAAACTATGCCGAGTGCTGCCATTTACGGGACAAATGCTGAAAAGTTGCTGATAATTAAGAATATTTTCAAGTTAATTTCCTTGAAGAAAACGTGATTGTGTTATACCTCCTTGATATGCTTCATATTTATCTTACGATGCAGTGATGGTTCTTCAAGTAAAGAATATGGGACTAAGTTGTTAAAAGTGGCCTGGATGACTCCCCCTTTGGGAATAGTCATCACAATTGCAGCATGCGTTTTTGTCTTCTGGTGGCAAGGCTTAAGTCCATCAGATCCGTATGCTCAAGCTATCTTGATTAATGGTAACGTATTGTCATTGGCTTTGGTGCTTCAATTATTGTGGTTTTCTGTCTTCACATGCTCTTTGATTATCACTCATGTCTCTGATTACTTTTAGACATCTAATTTGTGGCTCTGAACGTAAAAAGTTAAAATTTTCTTTCAGTACTTCTCAAGAATATACTATTGTCACCAGAATACATGCTCAACTTACGCCTTATTGGTGCTTTTAGTTGATTTTTTAGAGAAAACCATATAGATAACTTGTTTGTTTATTAAGTTCCCCATCAAGCTATTTGTGTTTTATTACCTGATCTTGTTGATAAGTATTTCAATTGGCTATTCTTCATTCATAAATGAATAAATAAATTGCTATCCAATTCAGATTTCTTTGATCTATTACAATATTATTTAACTCACTTTATTATTGTTCTCCTTCCAGTAATGTTGATATCAGTTCACTTCAAATTGCAGGTTGTGCATGTATATTGGAGCTATTGGCTGAACCCTTATATATTCTTTCTCAGAACTTGCTTCTGCTTAAACTGCGCCTAGTGGTAGAAACAGCAGCTACACTTTTTCGTTGTCTAACAATGTACATACTTATCGTGAAGCATACTAGCATGGTAAATTTTTTTGATGGGTTTGTTATCTATGCATTATGCAATTTTGATGACATAGTCAAACTAGTGGCACAACTGAGATGGAAATTTGCATTCTCAATAAAATGCTCAAGTTGGCTGTTATAATCATTCTGGATTTCATGACGGTCAAATGTTGTGTTAATTTGGAGTCCCTGTTTCTCAGCCTTGATTATGTTTGCTGCAAGTTTTGCTATGTACATGGGTTGGAGATCACCATGCTGGGATGTTAGAGGAAATTTTCTTTTTTCCTAGAAATACTGCAAGATAACAGCATTTGCTTTTGTTAATACCCTTTCTTGTCTTTTACATATTTGGTTTCCTTCTCCTTCTGGAAGATATAGGAATAATCATTTCAAGATGCTCTAAACAAAACTTGGCTCTGTTTACTTTATTGGTACATATAATTGGAAATAGACATAATTTTGAAATACCAACTGCTGAATCCCAGTCCATTTCTTGATCCTAAATCATTAACCTTTTAAAAATCTCCACTTATAAATGCTTGATGAAAACTTGTGGTTACATTTGCAGGAGAAGGTGATTGCTTTTGCACTTTCACAAACAGCCTATGGTTTTTGCTTGGTTGTAGGATACTGGAGTTATTTTCTCCTCTCTACTACTTTTCAAAGTTACGATCTTTTCCCTTTCAGGTATGGTTTCCTTTTCTCTTGTGCACCCCCACTTCTGTTCTGATCATTATGTTTGATTCTCACTCCCGGACCCTTCTATAGTGGAATGAAAATGGGGCAAGAAATTTGGTTAACTTAACTATAGGAATCCTGGTGAGCTTTTATACATCATAAACCTGCCTTCTTGAATGGGTACTTGGAACTTCCAAGTTTCTAATGCAGGATGTGAAATTTAGCCTGAACCCATTTCCCAGATTGGAAACCTATCCAAGACATGACTGGACCGAAAATGTTTTTTTTATGGCTCTACTTGTTTTGAACCGCTTAGCTTGTTAGTCTCTTAAATTTTAAACTTGTGGTGTTTAACTTCTTTAGTTTAATATTGCTGATCATAGATACATGCACATTAGTGTTCCTTTTCCCATTGACACTAAACTTTTTCACAGATTGGAAACTATTGTGGATTATGATAAGCAACTTTCAAGCATGTGTATGCTCTTTACTTTTCAATCATTTCGGAAGCTAATACTCCAGGAAGGTGAAAAAATGGTCCTTGTATGGTTGGATACACCATATAACCAAGCTGTATATGGTCTTGTTGATAAATTAGGTATGTGACTGGACTATATTCTATGACTTGCAGTCTATAGTGACAATTCCCTGATCACAGTGTCAACATTGAATCCAATCATTATTGTGTTTTTTATTTCAGTTGGATGGATGATGTTGATCTTTCACATGAGTTTTTGAACAAGTTATAACTGTTAAATATGATTTCCAGGGAGCCTGGTGGTGAGGATGGTGTTTCTTCCCTTTGAAGAGAGTTCATATGCAACATTTGCCAGGTCTGCTTCAGGTCTATCTCGTTCCTTCATTGTTCTCTGGACAGTTTTTTGGTTTTATTAAACTATAGGATGTATTATCACGGAAGAAATACCATTCATTTTCTTCTGATCACAATATGCAGCATCTTGTGTGGGCTGTTGTGTGTCAAGACGACATTGAGTCAGTCTAACATTGTGCGTTAAGATGATATTGAGTCAGTAGGGACATTTACTGGCTTATAGTTTGTCCATTGTGTTGCAATTGATGAAGGTATTTAATACTGCTGTACTTATGGGTATTGCTACTAGCTTATGTTGTGTGTCCAAGAGAACTGACTTAGAAAAGAGTAGAACTTTCCGTTTCCTTTTGAGGATGGTAAAAGATTAGAAGGTGCTTTTGTCATGTATTCTAAATGGAAAATACTTTGGTTTTCTTTCATCTGGAATGAAAAGCATTTCTGCGTATAGTTATTGAACTCCATCATCTTCCAGAAATCACAATGTTTGCTTTTGCTTGACAGGACAGTATTCAGACAAAAGCAGAAAGTTGGGAAGCTGCCTAACAGAGGCCTTGAAATTTGTTTTGCTAATAGGTATGGTCATTCATGCACTTCTTGACTTTGCTTTCAAATTTAACATTGTTTTTCCATCCTGAAGAACGGTATTTTGATATGTATGTCAAGGTAGTGAAAGTGGGAAGATTTCTTATGTGCCAACTATGTTCATCTCTCCCCTCTCCCTCATCACTGAAAATTGAACACTGCATGTGATCAAATGTTGTTTCGTAATGACTTACTTTCTCTTTGATGTTAGGTCTTGTATTTATGGCATTTGGTCCAAGTTACTCTTACTCCCTTGTAAGAATATTATATGGCCAGAAATGGAGTGATGGAGAAGCACCGATAGCCCTCCGGTATTATTGCCTTTATATCATTGTTTTGGCCATGAATGGTTAGTAAGACTATAGCTCTCCAAGATGTATGATTTACTTGCTAGCTACATCTAATAGAGGCTAAAATCTATTATACCCTGAAGGCCGTGATATATATTTTTATATTGCATATCATATTATCCAACCATCCACACCAACATGCACACACACACACATTTCACAGTGCCAAAAAATAATTGATAGTCATCTCTACCCCTTTGGTGTAGAGAATGCACGTTACACTTCCAACCTTCTGATAATGCTGAAAAAACTTTTACCTGAGTTTGATTCTATGTAGGAACTTCTGAGGCGTTTCTGCATGCTGTTGCAAATGAGCACCAACTCAAACGCTCGAATGATTCATTGCTCTTGTTCTCCATGGTATACGTAGTTCTAAATGTCCTTCTTATAAGGTCAGCTGGTGCAGTTGGCTTGATTCTGGCGAATTCTTTAAGTATCCTTACTTTATGTTGTGGATTCCGTGGACCATCATTGTATGAGAACTGAAGTCTTTACAATGGATTCTAATCCTTTTACACCCAAGGTTATGCTACTCATAGTATGTGAAGATAATTTTGTTTTCAGGCATATTTAATTACTGAATGCAGTGTTTACGAAGTTCATATAGCATATTATTGGTTCTTATCACAAAGTAAGAAACATGGTTATAAAAGGAATGACTTAAATAAGTAATCTCATCATTCTTCTTTTCTTAACTGTTGCAAAGATATGATTTTGAGAATAACATACTCCGCAGTCTTCATCAAGCATTATTTCCAGGTTGGTTTTGATTAAGCCTTGTCTATATCTTGGGTATCCATGGAACCTTATGTTAACATGATTTGTTGCCTTAGGAGTCTTCTGCATTTTCTTTTGCAAGCTGCTTGCCATCTGGTTGGACAATTCTATTGCTTTCAGGAGCAGTTACATTCATTTCGGAGAGAATGTTTCTGGATCATGAAAATTTCTGGCCAACATTTTTAGTTCATTTCTGCATTGGGTTCTCTTGCTTCTGCATGTCATCTCTCATCATGTAAGTAATCTTCTTGCGCAGCAAGTTCTCTTTTCCAATTTAAAGTGATTGTCACACCTGATTTTGATGAAAATAGCTATCGTCACGAGAGGTCATTCATCAAGAGAATTATCCGCTTTCGTGATCATGTGGACTGAAGAATGGACTGCTACCTACAACTTTTGAAGGTGAAATTATATTCATCTGAGATTGTTTTCTCCTTTGTCATTTTCAAAAGCTAAAACCATTAGAACCAATAAATTTCTTATGCAGATCAGCTAGACGAGCACAACAGAACCGAAAGCCATTTATTTGTTAATAAAGCAGCATGAAGACGGCTTACACTGTAGACTTGGTAGGAGTTTTTGCAAGATGACTAACTGCATATCCTATTTAGCTGCCTTTGAAATCTAGATATGCAATTAGATTCTCGAACTTAAACACTGGAAAATGAGAATTTAACTTGAATGTTGTGCGTGGATAAGGACTATTTTCGATATACCGAATTTTAAATGATCATTTATGAGTAATATTTTGAGGATACCCTTTTAACATTTCATTACAGGGTCTGATTCCTTCCACTCTCGTAAGTAATATACAACACCATTGTTATATTTTCATTATCTTCAACTCCAGCATGTCTACTTCTCTTGGAAGAACTATTACAAATCGGTCTGTCCATGGGAAGACCTTCAAGATAACAGTAAGACAAACATTTCCCTTGAGACTTTATTCTCTGCTCTTGCAAATTCTTTTGGTTTTCATGAAATGAGACCATTTTCTTGTACCAACTACCAAGGTTTCTAGACTCTAAAGACTTCATATCTTTAGCATAAAAAGGTGGTGATGGTTGAAACAGCCATAATAGTCATTATAATGGGTTCTAGTCAATGGTCCCAGGTACAGTAATTTCAGAGATGTAACAAAAGGGAATCAGCAGAGTTGGTAGGTGAGAAATTGAGCAAATTTTGCAGACCAACTTGAGAAGCTTTAAGCAGAAACAATAGTGATGAAAAAAAGAGAGGGCCATCTAAAGGACAAAGGTGATGATTCATAGGATACCCACGGGTGTGTGGGTTGTACTCCAGTGTTACTCAAAGAGGGTCACCTGGTAATTATAAGCTTTGAAAGCTTGGTAAAGTAAGGTAGAGGAAGGAGAAGACAAACTACATGGAGTTTCAAAGCCTGGTAAAGGAAAAGGCAAGGAAACATTACTCGGAGCTTATGATTAAGATGTAGACTAGAGTATTATCATTGAAGTTTAGACAAAAGTATTCAACAACAAACACACGAACATAAAGTTGGCTTCCATCTTCTAAAACGAAATGATGGTTTTGTTTGAGCTTTGCTTAAGAGGTAGGATTCATAGTGGAGGTACAGTTGCAGGGTTTGGATTCCTAGTGGATTAGGTTAGTTAGTCAAGCCAAGCCTTTCTTGCTTCAAAATGCAGGAACAGGCATAGGCCAGTAAAGTTGTCATCAAATTTATTTAATTTGTAAATTATTTCATATATTAAAATTTTATTAATGTGCAACTTAAATAAGACCGACTTTGAGTTCTATGGCATAAAAAAATTATCTCAAAAAATTAGGAATGATATGTTAAAAAATGAAAATAAAAGTCAAACGTATTTGATGTATAAGACTCTACTTTGCGGAAGTTTAGAGAAGGTCATAATGTAAGCAATATTCTTTTTGTATTTTTATAAAGAGACTGTTTTCGATCCTGTAATTTTATAATCGCAAAAAAATAACTTTATCGGCTGCTCTAAGGGTTTAATATATGTCTTGCATTTTTTGCATATTTTACCAACTTGGTGTTCTAATAAGTCTCATCTCTCACGATTAAATCTTATAATACCCTTTAAATTATTACACATTTAATAAATTAACAGATATATATAATAATTTATAAATTACGCATTTTGAATAAATTAGAGATAAGTAACGAGTTCAAATCAATCTGTACTGGAGATCCAGGGCTTTTCGTCCGTAGAAAGCTTCAATGTCATGCTCTTGAATATGAAAGTTTGATATAAGCACATTAAAGTTTACATGAGCTCTTTATGAGACATCAATTTACGGAACAAAACACTTGTTCTACTTACTCTGATATATCTTATCTTATCCACATATTTATGTGAGATCCAAAAAATATGTGAACGAGATAGAATGACACAGAATAGGAATAAGATAAGTGATACAGGTGATTTCGTTCCTTAATCTACACCCATTTTTGCCATCACCATCATAAAGAAATTTGTTATTTATTGCTTTTGGTTTGGAATTGAAAGGTATAAATTGTTTG
>JANIHZ010000007.1:54716524-54726837 GCA_027478365.1 Erythroxylum rufum
AAGGTCAGGGAAACTTTCTAGTTATGAGCAATGCTTGGTTACAATTTTGATAAGTTTCAATGTATTTCAATGAGTTTCAATGTATTCGTCAAAGATTTTAAAATTTGATTGAAAAAAGAATGTTAAATAAAAATTAATTGACTTATTTTTATTTATAAAAATTGATAATTTACAAAATCAATCGATTAATTAATAAATTGATCAATTTTTAACGATAAAAATTATTAAAGTAATTAAATCAGAAAATTAAAAACAAAGCAAAAAGTTCAAGATTTTCACAAAACTAGTTGAAATTTTTAATCATTGTTATTACTTGCCAAACGATGTGACTCTTTCCTCATAAACACAAAAAGACACTAAAAGAGAAGAAAAAAGGATTGAAAGGAATCGATCGTCCTCATCTTCACTACCTTTGACACTATCCCTCATCTTCACTACCCGTGAAAAAATTTCACACCCAATAGTATGACCACCTCGTACTAATCTCAACAAAAGATTTTCTCAAATAATATTTAATGATAACGAAACAAACTAAACAACTCAAGTGATTACACAAAATTAGACATAAATGAAAACACTTAAGAAAGAAATAAAGAATAACTTCCTAAAGTTTTCAGCTCTTCTGAAGATTATTCTAATAGTTGTTCAGCATTGACACTAGCTACCCAATCTGCTACTGCCTTGAAATTTTTTGCACTCCACTACCATATGATCTGCTCATTCACCAACAATAAGAACACACCAAAGACAGACTAAGAGATACCGATGAGTCTTCATCAATTTTAGCCCCTATGTTTGTAGCAATAATCAAATCACGCACAGCCCATCAGTTAAACATCCAACCAAAAACATTCACCAAGTAAATAACGCTTTAAGTGCAAAAGTTGGGTTACGCTGGTATCAACCGACCTTCGGTTGTCTTCAACTTTCTTCACACCAGAAATACCTTACCAAAATACTCACGCATTTTACTGCAAAAAACATGGACAGCACAGAGTGACCTATGCAATAAGGCCAACTTTCCAGAAAATCACGCCCATATCTTCCACATTACAAATCACGTAATAACTCACGTATGTCCCTCAAAGAATAGAGTCACGCAGTAGTAAAAATTTAAGACATTAAAACCTTCACTCACACCACCTAATATTTCACACTCAAGCTTCCAACACCAAGAACATCCAATCACTCCATACGGCACAAGACACACATATTTCAACCAAAAATCAATCAATCGTGTATCACTATAAACCCAAAAGCCACAAAAAAAAACTTCAGTTATTTTCCACAGAAAAACGTAGTTGACGCCACATCAAAGAGATGCCGTCAATTGAGATACTCAAGATACACACCATCAAGAACCCCAATACTACACGCAAACCCCTTGTTGCCTATCCACAAAATCCAGTAGTACCCCTTGTCAATTACAAACGTGATATGCCACAATTTGTCAGATGATAGACTTTAATTTAGTGTAGGAATCTTTATCAACTATAAGTGTAACAACTATATCTATTTGAATCCAAGTCCAATTAATATCTTATATGTCTAATTAATAAATAAAATGTCAAAACTAAAATAAGTAGATATCTATTATATATCTAACAGTAATATTATTTTATCGTTTGGGAGGAGGTTTTATAATAAAATGGAATAGAATAAAATAGAAGATGAGAGTTTCATATTACATCTCATTTCATCTTAAATAGTAAAAATGAAAAACCTCCGATTTGGGATGTTTAGGATGTAATGTAAAATGATAAACAACTTTACACTATATTACATTATAAACCCTTCATCCAAATAACATTTCACTATATTACATTATGAACCCTTCTATCTCTTCCAAACAACAATTTTCTAATATCACATTCATTTACGTTCCATTCCATTATAAACTATTTCATTTCATTATATTCCATTCCATTATATTAAAACTTTACGTCCAACCAAATTAACATAACCCTAGTGAGCAAAGAGTTTCGGGTCTCGACCTCGCTGAAGGACCTCGTAACTCTTTCCCTTATGTAGAAACCAAGAACATCGTCGGTGAATGTTAAGTCTCTCATATTGGCAGTATCATCACTACCATAGAAGCAATCTTCCATAACTAGGTGAGTATTACAAAAAGAAGATGGCAAAAATACATACTGATCATAATTTTTGGTTGCATACACTCCTCTAACCATGGATGTAGAGCTTGTGTTGCGGATTCTGATGCGAAGAGCAACTGGTTGATTTTGGCATGAGGTAAAGGATAATGTCAATTTTTGTTTTTTAAGGAATCCTTGTTACTATATGAAAAAGGACTTGAAAGCATTATGGTTTCTTGTGGAAGTTGATTAGGAGCATGAATTATCTTCAATCGATTTTAAGTTTTAATATTTGATAATTAACTTTTAGTATATATTCCATGTTTATTTTTAATATGAAAAGATAAATTGGATCCATGATGGTGACTCTGGAACTTAGATTTGGATCTTAACCACTAATGGAGTGATTCATATTAGGGATGGATAAATGGGTTAGAACCCAACTTTTGACTTTACCTTAAATATATTAATCTAATTAGGGATTAATATAAATTAATAAAATAAGTCTATTATTACATATTTCAAAACGTACGGAAGTCCAAATTAATTACGTGATAGCAAAGTTCTTTTTTTGATTAAAAATAATAAAAAAAATAATATCATGTTAATCTAAATATGACATTTAATTAACGTGACAATTAATATCATTCAACCTAAATAAGGTTTATTCTAAACTTTTTTAAAAATTTTATTTTATTGTAAGCATTGTGTTTAAAATACACGTTTTTAGACTTCCAAAGGAAGGTATCATGTGCCAGAAATCAAACTAGATTAAAGACTGGTATTATAAGAAGACCTCTTTATCTCGTTTCTAGATCTCAAGATATTGGTATTATAGACTCAATTCTTTAATTTTTACTTGACTTTCCCTTCCATAATCGAAACCCTGATTCAGAATGATACACTCATGGACATTATGAAGCTACATAAGCATAAAAGCAAGATCAGAACTTCAAATAGCATAGAAATGAAGGTTTTCCTTCTAAGCATTAGTGTTAGATAATGGTCGGACCTCTGTCTTGAAGATGAAAAAAGAGAGGTTGTCCACTGAAAAGTACATAAATCCACAACTCGAGCGAGTGATGAAGGACCCAAAACTCTTCCCAACAATGCAGTGCCATGCAGGACCATAAACACCATCAAACTCCTGAAACAAAAAAAGATATGATGGAGTTTAGGACAAAGAGGACAACTTTACAGTGATTTCAATCCTGTTCGAAAATTGATATCTCTAAATTTGCAATTTTTCCTTCCTCTGATAAAGCATTGGAACATTTCACAGGATTTTATGTACCTTCTTGAGAGCCATAGCAATACGAGTAGGGTTCGGTCTCTTCTCGAGATTGGCCTCGAGTAATGACCTGGTGCACCGGAACGTAGGCTCCTGCATTGGACCAGGCATATCTGCTGTTCTCAGCAGTATTTTCAACTCAACGGCTATCGTCGCCAGCTTGGCCTCGCCGAACGGCACTTTCATCACTGATGGCACCGATAACATGCGCGTGGGTGGACAGTGCACCAATTCTCTTTTGCATCGAAGCCTCTTTCCATTCTCTGACTTTGGTCTTTTCTCCATGAAATGAAAGTTGAAATAAGTCAGTGAGTCCAAGACAGTGAGAGAGGAGGACAGAGACTGGAAGCTTGGCGGTGGGTTGTTAGATGGTGTTTGAAAATGTTTAAACTGTTACTTTGACTAAGCAAGTCTCCTGTCTGTCTGTGATTAAGAATGACAAGTTAAATCGGTAAAATAAGAAGTTTAAGGTTTAAAAGATTCAACTGATATTAGATTATAATAAAAGTAGTTAAAGATTGAATAACAAAGGGTCAGGGAAACTTTCTAGTTATGAACCGTACTTGGTTACAATTTCGATAAGTTTCAATGTATTTCGATGAGTTTCAATGTATTCGTCAAAGATTTTAAAATTTAATTAAAAAATGTTCAATAAAAATTAATTGACTTATTTGGATTTATAAAAATAGGTTAATTTATAAAATTAATTGCTTAATTAATTAATTAATTAATTTTTAACGATAAGAATTATGAAAGTAATTAAATCAGGAAATTAAAAACCGAAACAATGGTTCAAGATTTTCACTAATTGAACTAGTTGAATTTTTTAATCATTGCTATTACTCGCAAAGCTATCATGGATGTGACTCTTTCCTCATAAACACAAAAAGACATTAAAAGAGAAGGAAAAATGATTGAAAGGAATCAATTGTCCTCATCAAATCATTGAAACAAATCAAAACTATTAAGCATCATCTCAATCTCTCTACTTTAGCTTAAAGAGAAGCATTAAGAACTCAGCACAGTAAGGCTATATTTGGTTTGGGGTTTTATAATAGATAATTGAAAAAAATCGATGAGGTGGTGGTTTTGCAAACTTTCTTATTTGACCGCAACTACTTGTAAGGTTCTGTTGCAGTTACTTGTAACTGTATCTGTCGGTTACTAGATATAAAGTAACGGTATCAGCAACTGTTAATTTTTTAGCACAAACGAAAACGAAAAAATAAATACCAAATTAAACAGATCAACACCGAAATTTGATAACGCAATTTGATATACCTTGCCTACGTCTGCGAGGCCCTCACCCAGCTTAATTCTTTCACTAACAACAATAGTTTTATACAAGGTTTTACTGAGTTGATACCACTCAACTCTTGACGCTATCTCTCATCTTCGTTACCCGTGAAAGAATTTCACACTCGATAGTATGACCGCCTTGTACTAACCTCAACAGAGGATTTTCTCAAATAATGTTTAATGATAACGAAACAAACTAAACAACTCATATGATTAAACAAAATTCAATATAAATGAAAACACTTGAAAAAGAAACAAAGAATAACTTCCCAAAGTTTTTGGCTTTTCTAAAGATTATTTTGATAGTTGTTCATCGATGACAGTAGTTACCCAATTTGCTACTACCTTGAATTTTTCTAAGACACGTATGAGTCTTCATCAATTCAGAACGTATGTGTGTAGCAACAATCAAACCATGCACAACCCATTAGTTAAACACCTAACCAAAAACCTTCACCAAGTGAATAACACTTCAAGTGCAAGAGCTGGGTCACGCTGATATCAACTCACCTTCGGTTGTCTTCAATTTTCTTCACACCAGAAAAACCTCACCAAAACACTCATATATTTTACTGCAAAAAACGTGGATAGCACAAAGTGACCCACTTAATAAGACCAACTCTCTAGAAAATCATGCCCACATCCACTATATTACAAATCACATAATAACTCACGTATGTCCCTCAAAGAATAGAGTCACGCTGCAGTAAAAATTCAAGACATTAAAACCTTCACTCACACCACCCAATATTTCACACGCAAGCATCCAATACCAAGAACTTCCAATTACTCCATATGGCACAAGACACATATATTTCAACCAAAAATCAATCAACCGTGTGTCACCATAAACCTGAAAACCACAAACAAACTTCAGCCATTTTCCACAGAAAAATGCAGTTGACGCCACATCAAAGAGACCAACCCTTGCCGTCAATTGAGATACCCAAGATACACACCATTAAGAACCCCAATACTACATGTAAACCCTTGTTGCCTATCCACAAAATCCAGCAGTACCCCTTGTCAACTACAAACGTGATATGCCACAATTTGTCAGATGATAGACTTTAATTTGGTGTAGGATTCTTTCTCAACTATAAGTGTAACAATTGTATCTATTTGAATCCAAGTCCAATCAATATCTTATATGTCCAATTAATAAATAAAAATTCAAAACTAAAATAAGTAGCTATATATCATATATCTAACAGTAATATTATTTCATTGTTTGGGAGGAGGTTTTGATAATGGTATGGAATAAAATGGGATAGAAGATAAGGATTTCATATTACATCTCATTCCATTATAAACAATAAAAATGAAAAACCTTCTATTTGGGGGGTTTAGGATGTAATGTAAAATGATAAACAACTTTACACTATATTACATTATAAACTCTTCATCCAAACAATATTTCACTATATTACATATGAACCATTCCATCTCTCCCAGAAAACAATTTTCTAATATTACATTCATTTACGTTCCATTCCATTATAAACCATTTCATTTCATTATATTACATTTCATTCCATTAAAAACTTTACATTCAAGAAAATATAGTCCTAGTGAACGAAGAGTTCTGGGTCTCGACCTCGTTGAAGGACCTCGTAACTCTTTCCCTTCTGTAGAAACCAAGAACATTGTCGGAGCACGTCAAGTCTCTCATATATATCAGCAGTATCACCATTACCATAGAAGCAATCTTCCATCAACAGGTTAGTATTATAGAAACAAGAAGGCATAAGATGGTAAAAAAGCATATTGATCATAATTTTTGATTGCGCACACTCCTCTAACCACGGATGTAGACCTTGTGTTGCAGATTCTGATGCGAAGAGCAACTGTTTGATTTTGACATGAGGTAAAGGATAATGCGTGATTTTTGTTTTTTAAGGAATCCTTGTTATTGTAGGAAAAAAGTGTTGAGATATGGAGCCTAATAATATATTTGGACTTTACACCAGGCCCACATTCGCAGATCCAACTCTACGCTGAGTTGGCCAGGGGGTGTGGGGACATATAAATACGTTATATTTTCCTATTGTATCTTATGTCGAAAACAATTTATAGTGAAATAAAAATCCTAGTTGCTGGTGGACGTAGCCAAAAACTTTGGTGAACCGCGTAAATCTGTGTGTATTAGTTATTTTCGCACTCGTTCTTTGGTTATTGTGATTGATTGTTCTTAACAATTGGTATCAGAGCTTGGTTCGTATCACAACAATCTGAAAAGATGGAAAGCGCGAAGGTTCAAATTGAGAAATTCGATGGAACCGATTTTGGTTTCTGGAAGATGCAGATGGAAGATTATCTGTATAAGAGAAGCCTCCATGAACCCTTGTCAGGGATGAAACCAGAAACCATGAGACAGGAGGTTTGGGATTTGAAAGATCAGCAGGCGCTAGGTTTGATTCGTTTGTTGTTAGCGAGAAACGTTGCCTTCAACATCGTTAAGGAGACAACGACTACAGGAGTACTGAAGGATCTGGCAAACATGTATGAAACACCGTAGGCCATTAATAAGGTATATCTGATGTGTCGTTTGTTTAATCTGGAGATGTCTGAAAGTGGATCTATCGCAGATCATATTAGCAAATTTAATATGATTATCATTCAATTAAGCTCGGTTGATATTAATTTTGATGATGAGATTAGAGCCCTAATTTTGATATCCTCTCTACCCGATTCGTGGGATACTATTGTTTCTGCAATTAGCAATTCGTGTGGGTTTGAGAAGCTAAGGTTTGATGAAGTCCGAGATGTTGTCTTGAGCGAGAGCATTCGCAAAAGGGAAATCGGGGATTTGTCTGGTAACACACTCAGTGTCGAGGGAAGGGGTAGAAGAAAGTCGAAGGGAGGCCATAGTAAACATGGTCGATCGAAATCAAAAGGGCAGGGAAAATCCAAAGGCAGAAACGAGGTCTCTTCTTGGGACTGTGGTGAAAAAGGACACTTCAAGAAGGACTGCCCTAAGCCTAAGAAGAAGAAAGGCCAGAAAAACAATAAGCCTTATGAAGATGATGATTTTGTATGTTTTGTGGAAGACATTGGTGACGTTTTTAGTGTGGATAGTCTGGTTGACTCCTGGATACTTGATTCCGGTGCATCATTCCACTCTTCTCCGAGCAGTGAGTTATTTCATAATTTCAAGTCTGGAAATTTTGGGAAGGTATATCTTGCTGATAATAAAGCCTTGGAGATTGCTAGAAAGGGGGATGTGTGTATCTAGACCTCAGGTGGGGGTAAATGGAAGCTGCAGGATGTCAGATATATTCCTAACTTGAAGAAGAATATGATTTCTATTGGTCAGTTGGACAGTATGGGTTATAGGACAGTGTTCGGGGAGAGTTCCTGGAAAATTGTGAAGGGAGCTATGGTGATAGCACGGGGCACAAAATATGGAACTTTATACAGTATCGTAGGGTGTTCGAACATGGTTATTGTAGTTAATAGTACATCAAGCTCGAGTCTGTGGTACAATAGACTAGGACACATGAGTCAGAAGGGGATGAAGATGCTAGCTTTAAAGGGGTATCTGCAAGGTTTGAAATCTGTTGATATGGGTTTTTGTGAGAGTTATGTTCTAGGAAAGCATAAACGGGTCAGTTTCATAAAGGCTAGCAGAGAACCAAAGGCAGAACGGCTAGAAGTAGTACACACAGACGTGTGGGGGCCATCTCCAGTTTCCTCTCTTGGTGGTTCGAGATACTACGTTACCTTCACTGATGACTTCAACAGGAAGGTATGGGTTTACTTTCTAAAATATAAGTCAGATGTATTTCTTACCTTTAAGAGGTGGAAGGCTGAAGTTGAAAATCAGACTGGGTTGAAGATTAAATGCTTAAGGTCTGATAATGGTGGAGAGTATGATTCTATAGAATTCAAGAAGTTCTGTGCTGATGAGGGAATCAAGTGCACCAGGACAGCTCCTGGCAAGGCAAGACAGAATAGGATTGCTGAAATGATGAACATAACGTTGAATGAGTGAGCAAGAAGCATGAGACTACATGCTGGGCTGCCAAAAACGTTTTGGGCAGATGCAATGAGCACAACAACATACTTGATAAATAGAGGACCCTCAGTTCTTTTGGGTTTCAAGATGCCAAAAGAGGTTTGGTTGGGTAAGGAGGTCAAGTTTACTCACCTGTGGACTTTTCGGTGCGCTGTCTATGTTCATGTTGATCCATAGAAGAGAGACAAGCTTGATGCATAGGCTTTAAAGTGCTATTTCATTGGGTATGGTTTGGATCAGTTTGGATACAGATTTTGGGATGACAAGAATAGGAGGATCTTGAGACACTGTGATGTGATATTTGATGAGAATGTCCTGTGTAAGGACAAGTTTGGGGTGCAATCTGAAGATGCAGAAGAAGTGGAGCTAAGGTTGAGTTGGTTTATCATGTTTTAGCGTTATTTAAGGTTCATCGACGTAAAATGCATAAATGAAACAAATAGACTCGAATTGCACTGTTTTTTAGTTTCTGGCAGACTTGACCTTTAGTCATTGTGGGATTTTTATCTCAAGATTGGTTTATCCAAAAATTCTAAAATTTCATACTTAAATTCTTAACTCATTGATGGATTTTTTTAGGACCAATTGCAGATTTTTCTGAGCTGGAATTCTGGAGAAATAAATTCCCTAATGTTGCGTCAGATTTTGGATTGCCAGAATGACTTTTCAATGATGTTTCGATCATAACTTTTGACTGAGATGGTGAAATCTCGTAATTCAAGTCTCATATTGAAGCTAACTAAAAGACAAAGATACTAACAAAATTTGAGCTCCTAAATCGTCATCATTAGTTTTTATACACTGTCGAATTTGACCTTGAAAAATCCATTTCAACCAGCAGAGGATCAACATCAGCCCCCACCTTTTAATTATTTCAGCCCATGCACAGCTCATTCTCCACTCCAAAAACAGCCCCCACTTCAGCCAACGTCTACTATCTACTCCACACACAAACCCACACATCAACCCCACACTCCGTTTCACTCCCCATACCTTCACAACGCTCCTTCAGCCATGCATCAACCCCATATTTAATTATTCCATACCACATCCCAGAAGCTAACTTCTATCACTCCACTAAAGCAAGCAGCCCCCACTCCACTGAAACAGCTCACTCACCAACGCTAGCAGCCTCAGACCCAGAACAGCAGCTAGTCACACCTAAGCCGGTGTTGAGGAGATCTACCAGGATTATCAGGTCACCAGAAAGGTATTCACCATCCTTGCATTATTTGTTGTTAACTGATGGAGGGGAACCAGAATCCTTTGATGAGGCTTTGCAGGTGAAGGATTCAATCAAGTGGGAGCAAGCCATGGATAATGAGATATGGTCACTTGAAAAGAATGATACTTGGGAGTTAACTGAGTTGTCTGTAGGGAAGAAAGCATTGTTGAACAAGTGGGTCTACAGGATCAAGAATGAAACTGATGGTACAGTTAGGTTCAAAGCTCAATTGGTGGTTAAGGGATATTCACAAAGGAAAGGTGTTGGATCCCGTTACCGGAACCCAACCTCTTGACAGAATACCATCATACTTGTACGTGTCCTCCTTGTAATCGCTTCTGGAGCCCAACTCCTTGTGCCTTAAAACGTGTGCGTACGAATACTTGT
>JANIHZ010000007.1:54799461-54813681 GCA_027478365.1 Erythroxylum rufum
TATCTTTAAATTTATATAAATTTAAATCAATTTCTTTTAGTTTATACTTTATTTAAATTACAATCTAAAATAAAATTAGAGACTGAAATTGATTTGAGTTTAGTATAAATTTAAATTATTAATATGATTTAAAATCAGATTTTAATATAATTAATTATTTAAATTGGGTCATATAATTAGATAATTAATACGAAATGAATAAAAATTATAGTTAAAATTCATGTTATTACATTTTAACTTGAAACACCTCAAGGTTTCAAGTTCCCAAAACAACTTGTCGTTTTCGGAAGGAGTTGGGAAGGAGCTTTCCAGACAAATGTTTCAGCTTCTGTCTCCGTCGAGGATCGTGCCCTGCCACGTCGGATCCATCTAATGGCCTCTGTAAGATTGTACCCGAACATTGGACGACCCCACTCATCGTGTGGCTCTCATTTAGTAGCCGCACCTGTCGGGACCCACCCCCACTCCATCCCCTGCCACGTGGGGACCTAACCGACGATCTCCCCAGCTGTTATCCTGTTCCCCTAAATCGACGACGCGTGCTGTCGCGGGTCCCACATCCTAACTCGCCACGTCATCCAACTCGGTCACAGGTGTCAGCACGAGCTTCTCGTCAGGCTCCAGGTGTCCATCTGTGGGCCCCGCGTAAATCTCGGCCGTTTTTATTGTTATAATTCCCCAAATTTAGAAGAATCAAATCAAAATCAATAAAAGATGATTTTCCAGATTCTTTTCAGTTATTAACGAATCAAAAAACGCGGGGGTGAAATTGATTGGAGCGTGCAACGCACGGCGAGTAACTAGCACGCGCTCTTCGATTCACCTAAAAACCGAAAACAAACTGCTCCTATAAATACCCACTCCCTATTTTAAGTGTTTCCTCTTCTTCTTCTGCTTCTTCTTGGTGTCGTCTCTCTGTAGTTTTGCGGTTTCGTATAACAAAACCTTTAGCGGTTGACTCTTGTCCCTCGTTCTCTACGATTTTTAGGGTTTTCTTTTGGGTATTTTTCTTTTCTTCTTCTTTGTGATGCTGTGCCATTCATTCGTGCATGTATATATTTGTCGGCTGAAGAAAAAGCTGGAATAACGTAGGAAGAGTTGAATTAGGTTCCTTTCTATGGCAAACTCTCAATTTTCGCGTTGTTTTTGAAGGGTCTACCTGCATTTTCCTTCGTGTTGTGATTTCTGAATGCTTTTGGATTGAGCTTGGACGTTAGGTGAATGCTAGAAAATCTAATCTTCTTGAAAGATCGCGTTTTTGGCTCTCAAATGCTCTGCGCTTTGTTTGGTTTCTATGTTACATTGGGTTATATCTGATTTTCTGGTTCTTGTTTTGAGATGCGTTTCTTTTGTCTGGCTGCGATTGTTATATCACGGGTCAGTTCAGTTTTGTTTTCTTCTTTCAGTTTTTTTTCCCAGCCCCATAAAACCGATATTTGGAGTTTCGACTTTGATTCTGATTTGCTTCCTCTTGATTAACCGATGATGTGATATGGCTTTTGTTTTTATCTTAGATTCTTTCCTCAAGTCCTTAAATAAACTTTTGAGCAAAATGGACTGATTAGAGATGTCAAAATATTTTAGAGTAAAACAAGCGTATACTTTTCAAGACATTGAAAATATGGTGGTGTTTTCTTTGTCAAAGTTGCTAATTTTCTTTAAACCAAAACATTATAGTCGGTATCTAGAATCTTGACCGTAGTTAAATTTCGTACCAGTTCTTCCATTCAGTTGGGTCATATATGGTACCAAGGCTTGAACAAGAAAAGTACTCGTGTTCGTGTTCTACTATGTTGCTACTCGTGTTCTACTATGTTGCTTTCGGTGTTAGTGCTCAAATTACATTAGAATTTGTGATAGTATAGGAGAATGAGATGTCTGTATCTATATGTATGTGTGTGTTGTTAGTTCACTTTCATTTAAACTATCTATAAAATGTCTGAATCTTTGTTTAGTGTTGGGTCCCTCATAGATAGTTGCATGTGATAATTGAGACCCTCCACTATGTGAGGTTGCGAGAGTATTTTATCGTCTGCAGCTACCCCAATTACTAAAACTTTCGTTGCCAGATATCTTCACGAAAAGACTGTTCCTTGATTCCTAAATCATGCATCTGATCAATTTTATTTTGCGGTTTTAACTTTCTTTTTTTTTACTAAGAAAACCGATGTATGGTTTAATGTGTTTAGTGTCCTCTTTTTACCTTCACCATAGTGATTCCACTTGTCCTTTAAACTACAATTTTTTTTTTCTGATTAGTGATTTCTTTATTGTTGTTTCTTCTTCTTTTCGTCTGCTTTTTGGTCTCTAAGATGGTAGACGGCTATACTTGTTTCATCATCTGTTTTTGTTGCAGCTGCATATAAATCTATGTTTTTTGGCTGATGATGATAATGCCCTGTAGGGTCCTAATTTTCTTTTCCTTGCAACCAAAATTCAATGGAGCATTGAAATAATTATTACCTTAAGTTTAGATTTTCCACTTCTTAATGCATGTTTGGTTTCCCTTCAATTTGGACTGTTTTGAAATCTTTGTGAATTACAACAGTCCTTATCAATCTGCTGACTCGGACATGGATTTGTTGATACATCCCCAATCAATATACTGATTTTTTTGGACATTTAGTATTTTTGCATTTTTTTCAGTTTTAATTTCAGGAGTTTACACCGATTCTGCTCCCTAGTTCTATTGTTTTCTTTTTTGAAAGATTCCCTAGTTCTATTGCTTGCTGCTTCTGGCATGAGAAAGTGAAGGCGTGAACAGTTGATAATGATTTTTCCTTTTCAGCAGTAACTAATTTACTTTGGTGGGAATGAGACTGAACAGAGGAAAAAGCTAAGAGTGAGAGAGATCACAAAAAAAAGTTGATAATTATATTATATTTAGCACCTGCATCACTATCCATTTCTACAATTTACATCTCATGTAGGCAGTATGGAAATGGCAAAACAGAGCCACATTCTCTAGATCTTTGTTTTGGTTAATTGTACACTGCTTTGAGGATATTCTTGTTGTTTACTTAGATTACCACAATCTTTTTGGTTAGACATTGTGTATAAATCTGTTTTTAGTGCTTGATCTTATTGTGTACCACAATCTTTTTGGTTAGACATTGTGTATAAATCTGTTTTTAGTGCTTGATCTTATTGTGCTTACCTTACTGACCTGTTTTTTCATTCTTGCAGAAGATTGTAGATTCACAAGGAATTCTGAAATTTTAGTCTGTTGTCTAGATATACACATAGTCCGTGCAGATATGAGAGCATATAGGTAATAACAAATTATTCTGCTATTAGAAGATCATTCATTTCTTTATTTCATCATATTCTTACGGACCACATCTTATACCAACCAGTGTTTAGGAGCACCGTTCTTGAAGGAGTGCTCACAAAGCAGCTGTGACAAGAAAACTTTGAAAGGTGGTTCTTCTTCGATAAACGAGTCAGCTGAAGAGAAATCTTAGATATCAATACAAAAAACCTACAATTATTCTTCATTTGGAAGGTTGTCTGCTGTTAACATCTCCTTAGTTCAGACATCATACGTGTTCATATAAATTTAGATCCAATGGACCTTAAATCAAATCACACTGCTCCTGTTCTCACGAATCAGTCAACACTGGGAGTTCATAACAGTCTGTCGCAATACTCACCCAGAGGAGCAGCTTTCTCATCAAATTTATTATTAACTATACCAAGGAAAAAAACTGGAGTGCTTGATGATATTCGTTCCAGTGGTTGGCTGGATGCCATGATGTCCTCTTCTCCTCCTCGTAAGAAGATAAACAAGGACATACAGAATGAACTTCCTTTAGCTGATGCAGATTTTGCTTATCGCTCCTGGCTGGTAATTGTCTGGTCCTAAGAACAGTTTGTTATTTATCTCTAACAAATAAGTCTGATGGTGATCTTTCTGACCTGTGTTTCTTCCTTCTTGCAGCATAAATACCCATCTGCTCTTACTTCTTTTGAGAAAATCACAAACTTTGCCAAAGGAAAGAGAATTGCCCTATTCCTGGATTATGATGGTACACTTTCACCAATTGTTGATGACCCCGACTGTGCTTTCATGTCTAATAATGTAAGAACTTCTTGATTGCTTAGAAGTTTTTAGTTAATCTTCTTTTAAAATGTCCTGTACATGAATAATCACCGAGATATCCTCTAATTTCATTGTAGATGCGTTTGGCTGTCAAAAAGGTGGCAAGATATTTTCCAACAGCAATAATTAGCGGGAGAAGCCGTGACAAGGTAATCGAAAGGATTGTCTTGTAAAACATTTCAAGACGGTTTGTTTGTGTTGGTAGTTAAGATTTTTATTGTTTCATCTGATCATATGTCATTTGTGGATTTTGGTGATCCAGGTTAATGAGTTTGTAGGATTAACAGAACTCTACTATGCTGGTAGCCATGGGATGGACATCATAGGACCCGTTACAAAATCTGCCTGTGTTGCTCATTCAAATTCCATCAGGTCTACTGATAAGCAGGTAACTTTCTAACAAGTCCTCTGCAAGTTGATAATCTTTCTCAACCTCATGATTTATTTAGTTTGTTTTAACCTACTTATGCTACAAACAGGGCAAGGAAGTTACTCTGTTCCAGCCTGCTAGTGAATTTTTACCAATGATTGAAGAGGTATGTAAATATCTTGTACAAAGCAATAACATCAAGTTGTTCTCTTTCTTTGTTCCCCTTTGTTATTGAGCATTTTGTTAAATTCATCTGAGCAGGTCTACGATTCCCTTGTTGAATGTACCAAGGACATTGAAGGATCTAAAGTCGAAAACAACAAGTTCTGCATCTCCGTGCATTACCGTAATGTAGATGAGAAGGTACTATTTCATTTTTTCGCCACGAAGTAGCATACACTAGTTAGTAACTTGAATGAACAATTTTCCTTTTCAAGCTTAATGATATTGATGCACCTTTCTTCTATGTTTAGAGTTGGATAATTGTTGCACAGCGTGTTCATGAAGTTATAAAAGAGTTCCCACGGCTGAGGTTGACACACGGGAGGAAGGTAATTTTCGTATCTATCATGACTGTTCTCAATCTATTCTATTTTCTGTTTGTCTAATTTTTATTTCGTTGACAAAGTTCAGGTTTTGGAGGTCCGGCCGATGATCGACTGGGACAAAGGAAAAGCTGTACTATTTGTACTTGAATCACTAGGTTCGTGAACCTTTTGTCTTGAAGGTCTTTGATTACTTATTGATTCAAAGATCTTTTTTCAGTTTCTGAGCCACTTATGAAATAAAAATTGTTTCAGGACTAAGTGATTCTGACGATGTTCTTCCAATTTATGTGGGAGATGACCGGACAGACGAAGATGCTTTCAAGGCGAGAAATAGTCATTTCTTTAGCTACATATTGTTCTGATCATTTCTTGTAACTATAATTTTCTTTGTTTGCACAATTAACTGACCTTAGGATCTCTCTAAACAGGTTTTGAGAGAGAGGAAATGTGGTTATGGCATCATAGTGTCGTCTGAACCGAAGGAAAGCAATGCATATTATTCCCTCCGAGATCCGTCAGAGGTACAGTGTGTTTAACAGTAATGCTTTGAAGAAATCAGGTGTTCTACTGCTTGTAATCTTCTTCTCCATTAACAATAGTGTGACATTATCTGTTACTTGTACCTTTTCCATTTCAGGTTATGGAGTTCCTCAACTCCCTGGTAATGTGGAAGAAGTCAAGTGGCTTATAACATGTGCAAAGAATAAAACAGAAAAAGGCATAATCTTTGATATACTATACAACAGGAAAGCATATATCTCTATGTTTTTTAGTTCTATAGGAATTAGACCAAGCAGCTTTGAAGCAGACTTGCACAGGAATTGAGGCAGTCACATCAGGATCCTTCTCCTACCGAGCGACCTTACTCTGCTCAAAGCTTCTTGTCTTAATTGTAAATGTCTTTCTGATTACTTTCCTGTGATGCTCCTATTGTCCAAGCATATTGATCATTCAATTCCAGTTTTGGTTCTTTGGAGATGATATAGTTCCCAACTATTTGTTAATTCTTTCTGGTTTAATAGAGAAATGCTTCATTTTTATTTCATGTTTTTGGACACAAGCTCCTGATGATATCACTGATATTGACATCTGAGCTACTGTCATTAAAAATCATTTAACTTCGACCAAAGATCATTACATGGTTGATGATGTTGACTTTAAACGTAGATGATCATCTATAGCCATTAAAATCAGGAACAACTTTTATATTAAAAAATTTGAAGTCTTTCGTGAAAGTAATGACACCTTTTACTATTTCTTCAACTCCAATCAAAAACGTTTTACATTTGCAGTTCTTCTGCTTCATGTGAGGGTAATTTAAAAGTTGAAGAACTTGGCTATACGTTTCAATCCCTGGAATGAACCCCTGCGATTTCTACACTGTTTCCTGTTACTCAGAAACTGTTTTCCAGTTACCAGATCGAACACAACTTGGAGAAATTTGGCTGTCAAATTTAGCTCTAAACACTAAATTGTTGGTGCTGACAAGGATCTTCCATTTCATTTCCTTCTCTGGAAATGCAGAGAAATAGCTTCTCATAAGCCAATACCATTTTGGTTGCAGTGAACAATTGCAATCCTCTTATCCTGGCAACTTCCCCCTTCTTCTCCAGAATTTCTCTGCCATCTTCCCATGCCCTGTAGAGTGCATTCTTTAGAGAAACCATGGTTGGTGAAAAGACGTAACCCATATCAACCTCAGTAAGAACAGACCCTGTGATGCTTGCAACTCTTGTGGCCATTATAGGTTTACCAGAAAGCATAGCCTCCAACAGAGTATGATCCAATCCCTGAGCTCGTAGTGTCGGGTTCACAAAAATGTCTATGGCATTGTAGAACCTAGCCAATTGAGATTGTTCTAGCGATCCCAGAACAATTGCATTAGTTCCAAGATCTCTGTACCTTTCACGCCAAGGTCCATTACCAGCAATCAGGATAATAACATTGTCACGAAATGTGGAATTTTCAGTGAGCATCTGCTTCAATGTTTCAAACATTAATGGATGCCCTTTATCCTTCACCAACCTCCCTGCCATACCAAAGATCAACGATCTTCTACTTAGCGGGATTCCGAACTTCTGATTAAATTCTATGCCCTTAACAGAATCTGGCTTGAAAACTTCCTCATCCACACCATTCAGAATAACATGAACTCTTTCTTCTGGGATCATGTATACTCTTTTCAAGACATCTCCAGCATGATCACTCGTAGCAACATGGTGCATGTAGTCTGGGAAGAACTTGACCTCTTCCACAACCTTAATCACTCTTTCACTCAGTGCATATGCTTGTGGTTGTTTTGGATTCCGCAGAAGCTCTTCAATGATATCAGTATGAATGGTTTCGTATGCAATACCATGCCAAGTAACAGCTAAGTTGCTCAAGTTGTGGGATCGGGTATGCAGGAGACTAACACTCTCAGTGTGGATCACATCAAATGGTTTCCCAGTTGAGTTTTGAGCTTCAAATTGTTTCCAGACTAAAGACTGGTCCAGATAACCAGCAGCTGTCAGCTTTGAGAGGTGAAAGTATAAGTTGTTAGTTTGATGCCTTGGGAAAGACATGTTGGGGAGAGAAGAAGTGAAAATGTGAAGCTCATGCCCTCTTTTGGCAAGAGCAAGATGAAGGGTCAAAGCATGCCGCTCTAGTCCACCGGCTAAAGATTGACGAGGCCATTTCTTGACGAAAACCGCAATTTTAAGGAGCTTTTGCGGCGGTTCTGAAGAAAACAAGAGTTGATTCCAGGCGGATGGAAAAGAAAGGAGATCAATAGGATGAGGATGGTTCTGATTCTGAAATGTCATCTGGCTTCTGGAATAGCAAGGGCCAGAGCAGTGACACCAGAAGAGGAACGAAACAAAGGAGAATGCAGATAAGATGGAAATGGTGAAGCAGAAACAACGGAAACTGAAAACAACAACTTGATCCCTAGCCATCCAAATAATGAATTCAAGACCATATCCTACCTCTTTCCCAGAGACAAAATGATTGAAACAATGAACAAATGGGAAACAGCATTAAGAATCTGTTCTATTCTAATCACCGCCATCACTCATATTTAAGTTCCAGAATGGCATCAACTTGAATCAAAAGGCATACAAATCTTCAATTTGGATTAAACATAAAAATCGGGAACTTGTCATTAAGCTCCTACATCAAGTGTTGACTTCACAGATTAAGTTTATGTGGTAGAACAAATTTGAAGCTACTCTACTGCCATTTTCAATATCATATCATTAAAAAAGGGGACAAAATGAACCATTTTCAATACAATCAGAAATATAAAAATTGCAAATTGCATTACTTTACTACTACCTAACCCACTAGTTCTCATCGAACCAGTCAAATTGACAAGCGATAACACGTGAAGAAGACTGATGTTAAGAATATGAAAAACTGAACAAGTAACTGTCTCTCCACCACAAATGAAACCTTTCTTCATAAGCATTTACAGATAAAACACCGCAACCAAATGGATTTAACATTTCAATTCTTAATTTATCAAACTATAAACATACATTAACTTAGAGAAATATGAGTTTTAGCTAACGAGTAAATGCATAAAGAACAAGAAAGACGAAGATAGACAAAGCCGAAGGTACCAAAATCACCAGAGGAGCAACAGCAGCTAAAGTATAGAGATCGCCACAAGCCAAAGTTCCCAACTTTATCTGCACCAAGTCCACTAGAGCCATCATCAAGAACCCGCAACCGAAAACCGAACCGAACCCAGAAAACAGAGTCCCTACTCTTAATGCCACCAAGTTGATATGAGCTGTAGACGCACCCAGACGCTCAAAGTTATGATCTTTGTCAATGATCTTGATTGCTTCTTTGATGGCCAATGCGATCAGACTTGAAAACAAGAAGCAGCTAAAGGAGTAGACATGGAAAACCACTAGGTTCTCTTCGACGGCTGGACGAGCAGCGACGCAAGAAGCGTCGGTGACGAGGGTGGCGGAGGTGGGATACCATGCGAGGCCAAGAAAGAGTGCAAATGTGAACAAAGAGTTGACGTTGACAATTCCATCTAATGCCATTACATGGACATTGGTGGTGGTTATGAGATTGCTCCGAGACCTTGTGGCGGAGAGGGAAACATCTTTAGATGGTTTAGAAGCCATCTTTGGTGGTGTTATTTGCGAGTTTTGGTGTTTGTGGGAGGAAAGAGACGGAAGAAAAGGACGGAGGAGCATTGACGTTAAAGTAGGTGTGTTGATGGCAAGTATGGTATCGGAATCATCGGGAAAATGCGATTGAGTGCCTTTCCCGGCAAGGGACTGAGAAGGTAAACACACAAAAACTTATTCGCCGTTGCCGGGGATCGAACCCGGGTCACCCGCGTGACAGGCGGGAATACTCACCACTATACTACAACGACTTGATTTATCAATTAGGTTTCCGTTATTGTTCAGTACATTACAATTAATCCCAAATACAAATTGAATATTTATAAATTATAATTAGATCCTCCTTTTATCTGCAAATTACTCTTTCACACAAGTGGTAGGAGAGTTTATTTTTAGTAATTACACTCTCCAAAAAGCTCATTTCAACGAACTCCATTGAAAAAAATGTAATAGGGACAAATCTTCCATGTCCTTGAATATAGTAAAGATGGCACTAATAAAGTAATAATATGATGGTAAGGATCGAACTTTATAATTAGAAATGATAATATACATCCGATCTAATTACTTAAAGGTTAGTTTCAAGTTTTATCAAATTTGATTAAACTTGAATAAATAGGTTCGATTGTAAAATTTTAGCTCGTAAAATTTTAGAATGTTAATTAAAGTGAATTTTAAACTTTTTTTTGTCAAATTCGACTCAATATTATTATATAAAATATGAGTTTACTCGATTTGAACATATTAATTGAGTTTTAATTTTAACTTTACAAGTAATTAAAACTTGGATTAACATTCAATGGTTGATTAGTATTAACAACAACAACAACAATAACAATTCCAATACACAAGACTTTTTGCTTTGGAAGGGTTAGAGAAGAGACATCAATTATACACAGCCTTCTCTTTGTATTTTACAAAAAAGTTGTTTCTATTATTTGAACCTTTGATCTTTTAGTAAAAAACCATTAACATTAGTAGTTGCTCAAAAGCTTGCTCTTAACTATAAATAAAAACTTATTTTACAACATTTCTAAAATATAATTTAAAGACTGAATTTTACAATTAATTAACATTGCAACAATGGAATAAAAATATAATTAATTATTTTACTTGAGTAATTTTTAATATAATAATTAATCAATATTTTAATTCAAGACACAAAAAAAAAGGGATGATATTCCTGGATTTTCTTGGAGTTTGTTGTGACCGTGAGTTGAGATAAATCGTCTTGATCATCTTAATCAGAGATCTTCTTCCTGATTTGCTTCCTTTTTTTAATAATAATAATAATAATACACTATTACAGTATTCCAATGGAGTTCTACACATACTCAGATAGATTGAATTGATGTTGACAATCACAGAAAGGGACTAATGAATCTGTTTAGCATGAATGTAACCGGTTTGTTCTAATCAAGCTCCAAGAATTTAGGGAAAAGAAATGCTTAAGGCGTCTCTTTCAGGCTTTCTTGTTCTATCTGTTCTTACCTAAACCTACGACGAACGTACACTATAACAACAGCCGCTTTATCTTCTATTATTCTCGTATGCATGTGTTTGTATCTCTGCGATAGATGAAGAACTATGTAATCGTTTGTAAAGTTTCACTGCATTGAGAATTTG
Organism: Erythroxylum rufum; assembly: GCA_027478365.1. NCBI lineage: Eukaryota > Viridiplantae > Streptophyta > Magnoliopsida > Malpighiales > Erythroxylaceae > Erythroxylum > Erythroxylum rufum. Next base: position 54,810,238 of record JANIHZ010000007.1, read on the forward strand.
CTTGGCTCTCCATATCTGGTTACTGTAAAGCATGACGATTCTTCGGTTTTCGCTGTCCGTTTTGGTCCATATTGCTCTACTCTCATACATCTCTTTTGCGGATGACCCGACGGTGTACTATGAACTTAAAGTCTCTTACCTCACTGTCTCTCCTCTCGGCGTACCCCAGCAGGTTCTATACTCATTTTTAATGTTGTGATGAGGTGGTCTCAGGTTTTTTTGCTGTTTCCTTAAAATTTCTGGGTTGCAGGTTATAGCTGTAGGTGGGAAGTTTCCTGGACCTGTTATTAATGTCACTACCAATTTCAATGTTTTGATTAATTTGCACAATGAACTCAATGAAGATTTTCTCATGACTTGGTGGGTGTTTCCTCTTTTTCTTTGCTTTTTTGATTCTTTTCAGAGATGTTGTATCAGCTTGACTGATTGGTTTCCGAGATTTTGACAGGCCTGGGATCGAAATGAGACGTAACTCATGGATGGATGGTGTTCCAGGAACGAGTTGCCCTATTCCTCCAAAACGGAACTTCACGTACAGTTTCCAAGTGAAAGATCAGATTGGAAGCTTTTTCTATGGTCCATCCCTTAATCTTCAAAGGGCATCTGGAGGATTTGGTCCTTTCATCATTAATAACCGGATAGTTATTCCAATCCCTTTTGCAAAACCGGATGGTGATCTTGTGATTATGATTGGTGATTGGTACACTCGAAGTCGTTTGGTTAGTGTTTCGATGACATTTCATTTCAAGCTTTTTAACGCCTTTTGCATGACTTAAGAAAAGTAAATTCTGGTGATGATTGAATCTTGTTTAAGGATTTGATGAGTGACCTTGAATCTGGGAAGGAGCTTGGAATGCCAGACGGAGTTTTGATTAATGGAAAGGGACCATATAGGTACGACAAAGCTTTTGTTCCTGACGGCATTAAGTATGAGACCATCAATGTCAATCCAGGTAAGCGAGATGAGCTCCTGTCGCGATTTTTCGATACGGTTTACTCGGTTGGACTATTCGAAATTGCAAACAATTCCTTTTCTTTGCAGGGAAGACCTACCGTATCCGAGTTCATAATGTTGGTACATCAACAAGTTTAAATTTCAGGATTCAGGGTCATAATCTGCTTCTTGTGGAAACCGAGGGACATTACACTGTACAACAAAACTATACCAGCTTTGACATTCATGTGGGTCAATCTTATTCGTTTCTGGTTACTATGGATCAGAATGCAACTTCTGATTACTATATCGTGGCAAGCGCTCGATTCGTGAATGAATCACTTTGGAAAAGAGTTACAGGAGTTGCCATCTTGCACTATTCCAATTCCAGACGAACAGCAACTGGTCCTTTGCCTGATGCACCACCAGATATCTATAACCGGTGGGCAGCAATGAACCAGCCAAAATCTATCAGGTTAGGGTCGTAATATACGCAATCGAGACTGATTCTATGACTTAAACCTGTAATTTTATGCTGACAAAGGAGACTCACCTTCTCACAATTAAGTTAGCTGTAAAGACTAATTTCTTTTAGAACAACATTTCTGCTAATTAAGGAAAATCCCTTATTATTGGATCTTCTTAAAGTCTGCATCAGCATGATTTATAATATATTTTGTTCCGCTAAGCCCATGGTATGCTGTCAGGCAAAATACTTCTGCAAGTGGAGCTAGACCAAACCCTCAGGGCTCTTTTCACTACGGTTCAATCAACGTGACTGATACATATGTTGTAAGGAGCTCGCCGCCGGTAACAATAAACGGGAAACGACGTGCAGCACTTAATGGACTATCGTTTGTGAATCCTGATACACCGATTAGGCTCGCAGATATTCATAAACTGAAGGGAGATTACAAGCTTGATTTTCCTAATCAACCACGTAAATGGCCTGCTAAGATGAGCACGTCTTTGATCAATGCTACATATAAAGGGTTCATAGAAGTTGTATTGCAGAACAATGACACCAGAATTCAGAGCTTTCACATGGATGGCTACTCCTTTTTTGTGGTTGGGTAAGAAAAGAAAGTTTTTGTTTCTTCATTTTCTTGTTGATTCTGTCTGGAAAGCCAGAAAATAAAAGAATGATTTGACTGGAAACCAGAATGGACTGGGGAATTTGGACGGAAGCTGACAGAGAACAATATAACAAGTGGGATGCTATTTCTCGCAGCACTGTAGAGGTATCTATTTTTTTTTAATTTTTCAACCTAATTAAAATTTTAAAAATATTAAACACTAAAAATTAAAAATACTTAATTTGTAATCTTAATTTATTTAGATTACGCTCGAATCATAAGTCTGATAATAAAAGTCCAAATTATCAGACTGTTTGAAATTAACATGTTAAAAATTGACTATTCATTTAAATCGAGTCTGACTGGATTGATTCGTCATCTTTATTTGTTGATTATCCTTCCCATAGAATTGTACATGACACAGTCACGAAGTTACTCCTAGAGCTGTGGATTACATTACATAAAATGTTTGATTTTTTTATGCCATAAAAGACCTTTGTGTTCCTGTTTCTCAAATCCAGGTTTACCCTGGGGCATGGACAGCAGTTTACGTGTCTCTTGACAATGTTGGTGTGTGGAATCTTAGGATTGAGAACTTAGACAGATGGTATCTCGGACAAGAAACATACATGAAAATCATCAATCCTGAGGAGACCGGCTATACCGAGAAGAGTCCTCCTGATAATGTCAGATATTGTGGAGCTCTTAGATACTTGCAGAAGTATATATCTGACACTCTTGGTCTCTTTTGCATGTATGTGTCTTTGGTCATCCTCGTAGAGGCTAATACATTTTGTCTTGTCGTCAGGGACGGGCCCTCCTCCTCCGTCGCGGTGTCCGACTTCCGCCGCCGTTTCAAGCTAGTTTTGGCTATGCTAATGGCAATTTTTGCTGCAGTTTTCGTTTCCTGCTAAACATTTTTTGTTTTGCTGGTTGGATACATGTTCGTTTCTGCATCAGATACTTGAATCTTAGTTGGTAGAGATTCAGCTGTTCGAACACCACAAAGAATTGTAACTTGGTTCAAATGGGGGATCCACCATTTTTTATCATTCTTTTTGGCTGCTTGTTGATTGATGATTGAGATCCATATTACAGCTTTTTACTTGTAGGGATACATGTTACTTCTTTAAGGTATGTATTCTATGTATGAAATATGATCTATGCAGCCTGAATTTGATAGGTTTTAGGTTCGAACTTTAACCAATATTTTAAAAATTATACCGAAAATTAAACTATTTAAATAAAATTTAAAATTTAAAAGGTTCAACTGGTATTAGAGTATCATAAAATTATTTAAAGATTAAATAAAATTTAAAAAATTAAAATATGATTGGATGATAATGTCCTTATAAAATAATTTGAAATTTAATTAAAAGATATTATTAAATAAAAATTAGTTGATTTATTTTAATTTATAAAAGTTTATTAGTT
>JANIHZ010000007.1:54829311-54840269 GCA_027478365.1 Erythroxylum rufum
AAAACTAGTTTAACACTATCCCATAACATTTCAATCATCAAATCCAAAGAAAATTAACATGTACGGCAAACTCAAAAACTCCTCACTCATTTTCCAACAAATATGAATATCATTGTTCTTAACCATTTAGCAGTGAGTTGATGATGCATGCTTCATTTCATACAAAAATATACATAATCATAACAAGCTTACTTGTTTGAAGCTCTAACATCTGCAAAAAAATCACGTAACCCTAATCCCTCATGCAACCACGTACATCAACTTGAAGGTTGACAAGGGGGTTCGATTTTTCTTAGGGTGGAAGAAAGAAATACAAAGTATGAGTGGTAGTGGATAGGAGAAACCAAGATTTTTCTTTGTTGGAAATTTGATGAAAAACTCTGTGTTAAAGAAGCGCTAGAAAAAGAAACTTCGAGAAAAAATGAAGACAAGTATAGTAACTTGTCTTTCAAGGTTATTAAAACTCAACTTTAAAGCTTAGACACTTGTCTATTTCTTAGCCTCTTATCCACTTCCCCATATTAAAACTCACTTAAGTATAATTTGTACTTAAGTTTATGACTTAATAAAACCACTGAAACACAAGTCATAACCTATTAAATCACTTCCAGATTTTTCCATAAAACATCATTTTAGGTCAACTTTGAATGTTCTTTCTGACCCTAATACTGAAGTTATTTTGCAACACTTTCTTCTATAAACATGTTCTCCTATTTCTTATGTTTCCATTGACACCAAAATCATTCAATTTGGTTTAGTGATTTGAAAGATATACTTCAAACATTTTCAGACTGCTCTTGTCTAAAACAATATACTATGCACAACTTCCACCCAAAATTTAAACATCTTAGAGACTGGTTCAAAATTTGACTGCTTCATATTACTTGTATCCCTATGTCTCTAGTTTACTCCAAATTAAAAATCATCTCATTTGGAATCCTAAAGGTCATATAATTAAAGTACCAAAGTATGTTCAGTAAAATAACACCAATTCACTGTTCCAACTGATTCCCTCACTTTCGTTCAATCAATATTTTTTCAAATCAATTCAGAATGTTACCAATCTTTGTGGAGAGGTATTAAAATGTCTTATAAATCCAATGGTTTAAGAATCACTTCATTTGGAGGTCGGATAACAGAGTTATGGCCAAAAGAATCAAACAAAGTTTTGTCCTCAATCATGTTGAGCCTATCCCGGGACAAATGGCATAACTTTCTCTACCGATGTTAGATTATGGTCATCTTAGGATGGTTTCAAAGAGAATGTCGAGATATACAACGTTCTGGAAGACCTAAAAGAGATATTCTATCATCTTGAGGGTCAAACATTAGACCAGATGATAGGCCAGATGAAAGGTCGGACGAAACCAGACAAAGGGCTAGACAATTTGAGACAATTGGCATAACTTTCTCTATGGATATCAGATTAAGGTGTTCTTTTGACGGTTTGCAAGAGAACTTCCAGATCTACAACTATTATGGAGATTTTGAAGGCAAGTTCTATCATCTGTAGGGTCAAAAGTGAACTAGATGATAGGGTCAGACAAAACCAGATGAAGGGTCAGATGAATCAGAAAAATTTCCATAACTTTATCTAAAGATGTCAGATTAAGGTCTGCTTTGGATGGTTTGAAAGAGAAATTCAATATCTACAACTTTTATGAAGACCTTGTTGATAGATTCTATTTTCTAGAGGGTCAAAATTGGACCAGACGATTGGGTAGATGATTCAGTCTACAGTGGATCAGACAATAGGATCAGATGAACAGTACACCAGACGATATGACGTCATCAGGCAATACTTCATCACAGATGATATGACGTCATCACCAAATGATATGTTGTCATTAGACGATACAATCTACACTCCTGAGCATCTCCACTTATAAGTATCATAACTTTCGACTCCAATGTCCAAATTTCTCATACTACACACCGTTGGAAAGATAAAAGAAAGATCTACAACTCTCAAGAAGGCAACTTTGTCAAAATCTATCTAGAGCAATCCCGAATTTCCTCTTAATTCCAAAAAAAATTTACATTCATCCACCAATGTACTGCACCCAATTCTCAACTTCATGAAAATTTTGAGACTCTTAGAGACAGATTTTAAATTCGATATCTTCATAAGAAATGTATCTATATGTCTAAAAGAATTTAAATTCGATGTCTTCATAAGAAATGTATCCATATGTCTCTAGTTTAATCCAAATGAAGAATCATCTCATTTGGATAACTAGAGAAAACGTTATAGCTAACAGACCGAAGCACACTTAGTAAGCATTTTCCAGATCAACTACCAATTTTGTTTTCAAATCTTTCCTTATCACAACTCATATCAAGATCACTCTTTCTACTCCCTCTACTTCTCATTTTCAATAAAATCACATTTAAAATCAATTATACCTGGAAGTTGTTAATGAATGCATGTACCATTAATTTTATGTGCAAAGATTCAATATTTATATGCATATATGCTAACATTATGCAAGAGCAAGAAATTGCGTTTCCTTAATCTCTCTTTGAGCTCACATGTACCAAATTTTCGAGTTCTAACCCCTAGTATGGGAACAGGATGTTACATTTCTCTACTCGTCAATAAATTTTGTCCTCGAAATTAATATCTAATTGATCGATAAGGCAGGGGTATTGTTTCCTCATATGCTCCTCCATTTCACATATACTTCACCACTCAAATACTTTCTTCCAAATGACCACAGTTGATAGACTCAATAGGTCTTTCAATCACTTCTTTAGCTATCACACTATCTTGACTATTTCATCGATATATTTCAGATTACTCACAAAAATTTTACTTCGTACGCTGTCAATCTATCTCTGTCGATCATATCATGATTCTTAACCTATTCACTTATCACATATTATGAATTTAAGACATCTTTTATCAGTAACAATAACTCATAATAATTTTAGTGCAGACCAATTCATAATAGCTTAACTTATCCTTTCTCCAAATTTGAGCACACCTTACCAAGGTGGTGCTCACAAAAACACTTCATCTCTCCTTTGATAATTCACTTCTCTTCAGTGTTAAAACATTCAATTCTTATGTCTATTTCACTATATTCCATATGCCTGGTGTTGATCCACCTTACTCATTTATCTTTCTTGAATCACTTAACTCCTATTAAAGATTCACTTCACTCATCACCAGTATCTCGAATCAATTCTGGTCTTTGACCATTTTTAGGCACTGTTCATTTCAATGTAAGGGTGAACAACCCTTTTTTTGTCATACAACACCTCATAGAGTATTTTAATGATGTCACTATGATAACAATTGTTATGCTTTTAGTCAATTGGAACTAGACATCAATCTCATATTCCTATGAACTCCAAAATATAAGCTTTAAGCACATCCCCAACAGTGAGAACTGTTGGTTATTCAAACATTCAGCCTCTTGTTTTTACATCTTTAGCGGCTAAATACTATTTTAGCGTATTCCTACTAGGATGTCTAGCTTAGGTTGTTACTTAGGCTTCTCTAATAATCTCTTTGCTCAATCATCTTTATTGAGTGCACATACTTCTTATTTCAATCACAAAATATCATTCTTCCAATTCAAACTTAAAAATTCAGATTCATTGTCAATTCCTCTATGGGATTCACAATCCTGAATCCTTAGCTTTTAGGCTTTGTTACTTCTTTCATATGAAACTGATCTTAAATTTAATAGCTAATAGTACTTTGAATCGCCCAAAATTTAACTCGACATTCTATGCTCTTTATTGCACGAGGTTTGGTAACCTCAATATCTAAATTTGTACTATTTCATTATAGAATTATCTGTTCAATGTATCATATTACACACTACCTTTACCAGTATCGTATTCATTTGTACATTCCTTTGAAACTCAATAATTACCTCAATCTTTACTAATCTGTATATTCATATAAATGTTTATGTACCTATAATGTTGATTCGGTTTGTGTTTTGCTCTTACCCTTGGAGGTCAAATCAAAAATTTAATTCCAAGGATTGCAATATAGAATGCAACCTCAGGTCTTCTCACTTAATTAGAAGCTAATGCAATGGACCTAAGCTAGCCTAAATGTCGTGAAATGCAAACTAAAGTAGTTAGGAAAGGGGTTTTGATTCTATTAAAAAAAACTAACAAAACTAAACGAATTGTAAGAGAAATGTATAAAAAGTGTTTTTGTATTTTTGGGCATAAGAAATTGAAAATTAAAACAATGATTAAATGTGATAGAATCCTCTTGAAAAATGAGCTTTGGCTATTATAGTGTGAAATAATCTTGGTGGGAATGAAAATCACTAAGTTTCAAATCATAAACCTTAAAGAACAATTTAAGTCCAAGGTTTTAATCAATGAACTCCATTTCTTAAAATCTTGTTAAATGCATCTTAGTGTGTGCAATGGGTAAGTTAATGCAATTGGTCATTTTTCGATCCAGCATCATCTCAATATCAAACACAACTAGGCAGATAAAAGAGACTTAACAAAATCACAAGTAGACATATATGAGACTTCATATATTAAAGCTCCAAGTTCTACATCAACAAACCCAATAGCACATTAATTGTTCAACACTTGATTAAACTCTAATCAAGAAAATTCAACTACAAATTACAAATCCTAAACTTAGGAGTTCATAACAATGTAGCTAAACATGATTAAACAACTCCCCTTTAAAGCCCATTGAACTCTAGCCATTGCTACATCTTCAAGAGGAAAGGGTGCTTAGCCAAGCATTGCTTCAAAAGAACTCACAACTGGAAACCCACCAGAGGCATCCATAGTAGCAGCTATTGATGAAGGTGACGATGAAAAATGGAAGAGAGGTAATAGATGATGGTTGAAGATGAGAGAGGGAGCCGGGTGTTGTGTATATTCTCTGTCTCTGTATATCTGTCGGCTCTTTCCCTAATTTGGTAGGTTTTTAAATGAAGGACGATTTGGATCGGGTCACATAGTGGGTAATTTTTCCAAAAATGGTTCGAGTTTTCGAAAGTTCGTCGCGGAGAACTTTTCTCGAAAGGTTTTGCTTCATTGCTAGTTCCTTCGCCGTGGCGAAAGAATTAATCTTCGTCGTGGCAAACTTTTCCTCAAAGTTCAGCCTGGATTACTTATTATTTCGCCGCTGTGACAGATCCCTTTTTTCGCGGAGAACTTCCTGTTGTCCCTGTTGTCTTGTTTTCTTCACTTCAGCCTTCCTCGACTCTACATCTTCTTTCTGAAACCCTTCTCCTTGAGTCTCCTACAATGAACAATGGTAGTTTGCAGTATCAATTGTTCTCAGAAAATTAATTAGGGCAATTAATATTGATTTGTGACAATTTTTACTATCAAACTATATAAAATAAGGGTACACACTTAAGAGTCAATTTAAGCACAAAATCTAGAAATAGGAGTCAAAAAGTGTAGTAAAAGTCATAAAAATGTCGCTAATTTATATAATAAACTTGGGCTCAATCAAATTCCCCCACACTTAGACCTTTGTACTCCTAGACAAAGTTTATAAGAGCCAAAGAGATAAAAGTGCAAAAGAAAAATTCCGACCATGCTTAAAATAAGAGTAGGAAATTGGCAAAAATCACTTTCTCATAAATCAATCAAAGCAGACTAAAAGAGTGTGAAGAAAATAAACACTATAAGAATTTAATCCAAGAGATTGAGCAAAAGAGATTTCACTCAAGGTAAGGTGTTTGCTCTCATCTCACTTGTTCTTCGGATAATTTCACTCTAAAATCTACTTAGTCCATTATCTACCATGAGCTTGTGATAGTTCTACCTCTCCACTACAAGAACTATAATCTTGAAAATCAAGAGGACTTTTCAAGGTTGTAATGCACTGAAGGCTAGATGAAATTGATGGAATGGATGAAAGAGGAAAAAGTATGAGTAAATGCACCACAATTATGAAATAGATGTCAACAGTAAGACAATATTTACACAAATGACAACATAATTCATTTCATAACCCCTTTTTTTCATTCTGTTGAGAATATTTTCTTTTGAGAACATATATTTTTTCTTTTTTAAAAAATGTTCTCTTCCTTTCTTTTTTTATTTTTTATATATAAGTTTTTTTATTGGCTTTTCTTAATAAACAATTTCTTGGGATAACTAGAAGAAAATGTGAAATAAACTATTGACATATAAGAAGATGTATGCATGTGCTCAAAAATTATGGCTCAAGGGGCTAGCAATGGATAGGTATTTATGGGGATTGTGTTTGGGTCAACAGGGTTTTGAAAGAATGCCTCTATCATGTTAACAAAATTCTAATTCATCAAGTTTTGATCAAGAATTAAAACAAGCTCTAGAGAGATTTGAAACTAAGCAGATACACACAAAAATGAAAGAATTCAGGCCCAAATATCCTTCCAACAAGGTTAATATCTCAATGAACAATCTCAAGGTTTAAAAACATAAAGTGCTACTTATCAGCATACCCTCACTTACTTTGTGTTGAAAACATTGAAAATGAAATTAGCCAAATCTGACTATCATTTAAAGAATGGGAGGTGTTTTCAAAAACACAGGGACCGCTTTGAAACTTATAAAATCTTTGAGATACAAGAGTGACAAGAATCTAATTAGGGATAATTGTTGAATTGAGGCAATTTAAAAAAAAAGTTATGCAATAGTATGACGTCGCGGCGAAACCAAAAGTTCGCATCGGCCCACAATTCAGCACACAAACATTGCCACGGCGAAGAGAGAATTTGTCGCGGCGAAGAACATGGAGTCTGCACATTGTCGCAGCGAAAAACGACAGAAACTTTTGAATCAGCTCATTTGCCTCAATCACCAAGTTAAAATTTTAACATTAAGCACAATTGACTTGCACAAACATTTAAATGGCTAAAAATGATGCACGAATAAGAATTGAAAAGTGGGAAAAACTACCCCACACTTAAACATCATATTCTCTCAATGTGAAGAACAATTAACAGAAATATGCAAGAAAGTGAAAGGGAAAGGCGCATTAGCAAAAATCGGAAGGACAAAGAGAATTATATACAAATTGAGGGCAAAAAGGTTGGACATTACAAAATGGAACTGAGCATCTGACAAACTAATTAGAAAAATAAAACAAAAGGAAAAATATAAGAAGAAACACTCGAACTACTCCATCGGGTGATCATCCCTAGCGTCTGCAAGATCGGCACCCGATGGGCCAGCACCGATAAGCGGGTCATCTTCATCAGAAGGAAGCTGAAAGTGCAGGTACTGGGCGAGCAAGGCATCCATCTGCCGCCAATTCCTCCAATCTCAATCCTGCCGGGCTATGGCCTGATAAAAGGTGTCCTTAAAGGTAGCCAGGTTTGCAGAGAGGCCATCGACTCAGCGAGCGAGGGCCTGGAAAGTGACGAGCTCAACAGGAGCCGAAGTTGGAGGATCGTCCTCACTAGGCAATGCATCAGCATAGGTGGCAGCAACATCAGGTAGTGCGGTGAGATGGGTAGGAGGTGGGGTGGATTGGGGTGGAGAATGGGGTTGGGGTTGTTTAAGATGGACATAACAAAACAGAGGGGCTGGGTCTAAATAGCTATCTGTAATGAGGTGGAAAAAGGTGATGGCATTGGTGAGCTTGCTGGTAGTGATGGAATCACAAAGGGCGAAGGCAATGGCATGGGCTATATCGATCGGGCGACCAATCATCAAAAGGTAAAGATATAAGGCTTGTTGTTTCGTTACATAGGCTAGGTGGGAGGTGGGAACGATGTTGTTGCTAACCAAATGAAGCCAAGGACGAGCTTCGGGGTGGAGATCAGAACGCTTCAGGTAGCGTTGATAGATTCTAGGTTGATGCCAGACGACACCCTCGGGACAGAGGGTACGAATGACATTGTCCCAGGGATAGTGGCAGTAGAGGATAGGTGGGAGGTTGTAGTGCTCGCGGATGCTTGCGATGGTGAAGGCGGTAGGGACTGTTATACCACGGAAATTAATTTCCATGTTGTTGTGGAGGCGGGCATATGTATAAAAGTGGCGAACAAATTTTTCATTACCCTGATCCCTAGGTTGAACTAATTCTGTTAACTGAGAGTTGACCAATTAGCGGACAAAGGGATTGTTGTGGGGAGTCAAGAGAAAGGGGCGCTCTCTAATGAATGGCCTAGCGTCGATCTTTTCGGCTAAGTCGGTATAATCTAAATCAGCGCTATTGGGAGGATCAGAATGACGGGAGGAAGCAGATTAACGGGAGGAATCAGATGAACTAGATGAGATGGTGGGGGAAAGACGGGTGGGGTTCTTAGTTCGAGGCATGTTCCTTAAAAAAACAAACACAAAAAAACAAACAAATGGATTAAACAAAATTCACTAAAAATAAAACCTACTAAGTTTGCCGCGGCGAAAGCTGCACTAACCACGTTGCAGCAAAAAAAAGTTTCATCACCGCGGCAAAAAATGACAGCCAACCACGCCACGGCGAAACAAGTATCTTTGTCGTGGCAAACGTGCCCTAATTTCAAGTAACACAACGAGGAAAGAATCAGAACAAGCGATACACTTACGAAGTAGAAGGAGGAAGGCGCAAATGGGAACCAATAACACGAAATGGAACGAGAAGAACGAAATGGAAGAGGGATTTCGTGAGGGAATTCGGATTGCTGTAGCCAAACGTGAGACAGGTATACAAAAATGAGAAAAAGAAGGGATGGTAAGTTGATAAAGAAGGGGAAGGAAATGACAAAGAAAGACAGAGGGCAGATGAAAGAGCAAAAGAACATGGAGGGTAAAAAGGAAATTTCACTCGGTGTTTATGTGCAGATAGACCCTTCGTCGCGGTGAAGATTACACCAAGGTGTTCGCCGCGGCAAAAGGATTATTGCACGCTGCGGCAAAGGCTGCATAAAAATGTTCACCGCGGCGAAAAAATTAATTCACGCTGTGGCGAATTGGCTTTAGAGGAATCGTGGCCGCGGCGACTGATGAGTTCACTGCGGCAAAGTTTTCCTGAGGAAAAAGAAATAAGACATGATAATTTCTAAGTGGATACTTAGCTCATATGCAAAGTCCTTAATCATCACAAAGCAAAATGCAATTCACCATCTACACCAATTTCCTCAATCATAAAAGATGTGTGTTAGACCTCGAACTTTTCGTGAAAGATTTGAACTATTGAATGAGAAATTTTGGTGATTAGTCAGTAAAGAACAAATGAATGAAAGTTTTTGAACCAAGAAATGATAGACAAGAGTAAAAGTTGGGAATTAGAAATGTGGATAGATTCACGATTTGCTACGGTGTCTTTGGTGGATAAGAGATTTTGAAATAGGAAGAATCAAGATAAAAGTTAGCAGTAAAATGAAAGCAAAAATAAAGTTGAATTTGTGTAGTAAGTTGATGAAGATTATGTACATAAGTGGGTGTTCTATTATCGTGTTCATGATTATTCATGGATCATGATTTCTTTATAAAGGACACTGATCTGAAATGAAGTTAAGAATGAAGAGAGTATAAAGTAGAAAAAGGTGATTTTGGTATAAGTTATGTTAAGGAAAGATTCTGAAAGAAATTGGTAGATGATCTGGAAAATATTCACTGAATAGGCTTCAGTCTTTTAGCCACAACGTTTTTTCTAGTTGTCCAACCGAGATGATTCTTGATTTGGATTAAACTAGCGATATATGGCTATATTTTGTATGAAGACATCAAATTTCAGTTCAGTCTCTAAGAATCTCAAAAGTTGTCATGAAGTTAAGAAATTGGTGCAGTATGTTGAATAGAAGATTTGTCTTCAGATTTTAGGGGCAAAGTTGGAATTGATATAAATAGATTTTGGCAAAGTTGTCTTCTGGAAAGTTTTAGATCTTTCTTTTATATTTCCAACGGTATATAGTTTGAAAATTTTGGACATCTGAGCTGAAAGTTATGCTCTTTTGATTGCTTCAGCCTTAGACTTCGTCTCATTTTTGACTTTTTCCGTCTCAGTTTAATAGTCTTAGTTTGACTTTTTGCGTCTTAGTTTGACCGTCTTATTTTGCTTCCATCTCAAAATGACGTCATCATCGTCTTAGTATGACATCATCATCATCTTAGTTTGACTTTTTGCGTCTCATGTTTGACCGTCTTAGTTACTGTTCATTTCTTCCGTCTCAAAATGACATCCTACCTTCTGTTCTATTTTTGACCTCGCAGATGAAAGAATTGGTCTTCAAGGTCTTCATAAAGTTACATCTCTTGAAATTCTCTTTCCAACCATATAAAGAACTCCTTAATCCGATATCTGTAGGGGAAGTTATGGAGATTTTCCCAATCTGTATCGTCTAATAACGTCATCATCGTCTCAAAATGATGTCATCATCGTCTACTTTTTGTTTGACCCTCAGATGAAAGAATTGACCTTTGAGGTCTTCATAAGAGTTATATCTCTTGAAATTATCTTTCCAACCATATAAAGAACTCCTTAATCCGATATCTGTAGTGAAAGTTATGGAGATTTTCCCAATCTGTATCGTCTGATAACGTCATCATCGTCTCAAAATGATGTCATCATCGTCTGCTTTTTGTTTTACCCCTCAGATGAAAGAATTGTCCTTTAAGGTCTTCATAAGAGTTGTAGCTCTTGAACTTGTCTTTCCAACCATATAAAGAACACCTTAATCCGATATCAGTAGGGAAAGTTATGGAGATTTTCCCAATTTATATCATTTGATGACATCATCATCGTCTCAAAATGACGTCATCATCATCTGCTTTTGTTTTTCACCCTTCAGATGAAAGAATTGTCCTTTAAGGTCTTCATATGTGTTGTAGATATTGAAATCATATTTCCAACCATATAAAGGACACCTCAAATAGAAATTTGTACAGAAAGTTATGGCTGTTTCCCCGAAATAGGTTCAGTATAATTAAGTTCATAAACATGGTTTCTTCTTTTGACCATAACTTCTTCTCTAGACCTCCGAATGACTTGATTCTTGAACCATTGGATTCGTAAGACTTTTCTCTACATCTCC
>JANIHZ010000007.1:54851850-54863416 GCA_027478365.1 Erythroxylum rufum
CAATTTGCATTATGAAGTTATTTTTGTCTTGGTAGTCTTACTGTATGAATGTGAGCGTGATGCTTATGCTGTAGGAACAACTTCAAAGTGAAGGAATTTGGAACTTCAATCGTTTGAGCCATCCATACATAAAGCAGGAATTTTTGCAGGTTAGTGCATTTAATTTCTGGCTGTAATCTAGCTTCTTCATATGAATATCTACCGTTTTATTTGAATTCTAACTATAAAGTAAATTTGGGTATAACGTGTGGTAGACTGATCTGTGTTCTTTTTTTTCTTTATTGTCTCAGGAAAAATTTGGAACTTCCTGGACATTTATTGTTGCAAACTTTCTGAATGAATTTCAGAACGGCCATTATGAGGTATATGGTCATGGTCTTTGCTGATAATGTTTGAAGCTCATCTTGTTCTCACTTCAATGAATTATAATTGATGCATATATATATATATATTATCCGCTTGTGTTGAACCTCATATATTCCTCTTATTACGTCGAGGAACCTTAATTAGGAAATAAATGCTTGATGGGGATAATAGATGGGTCGGCCTTTTCTATTTGAATTTATGACTTGTTTAGTGTGGGTTCAATCGAAATCTAGATAGTCCAATCCTCTCTGCAAATAAATATGTCAACCTGCTGTTGGTCTATTAGTATGTCTTGAATGTCAGGAAGAAATTCCAAACTATGTTCATTCCTCAAAATCCAATCATCTGATTGTTTGTTATTTGCACTGTTATTATTGTCTATCTTCATTAAGCAATGTTTGGTAAGTACTTGATTCTATTCACAATTCAAGGAGGACTGCAATACAGAAAAAAAAAATTGGATAAAGCTTTTGAAATTGGCCTAAATGAGTTGCGTGAGTCAGTAAGTTGGCAACTATGTAGTAGTCTAAAGCAGTGAGTCAGAGGGTTAGATTCTTTTAGAAAAGGAGGACTTCAACGTGGACCTTTGTTGGTTGCAAGGTTGTGTCTTTGCTATTTCATGATCATCTTTCCTCTCTGGTCTAGATTGGGGGTTGCAAATATGAGCTCCAAGATTATGATAAAACTTTGCAAGGTTATCTCTTTTTTTTTTTTATAAAAATCTTTGTGATATCCTTGACAGTTGTGAAATTTTATTTCATAAAGGAAAATTCATTTATGAATTAAGATTATGGAGCAATCTTATCTAATTTTTGCATTCTCTAACTGTAAATAGTAAAGGACCAGCTATATTTCTTGATTTTAAAGTAACATGTTACAAAGCATGCATATGGATTGTGCTGGAAGGTAAGTATGAGATGCTGAAATTAATGATTGCGATGTTTAAGCTTATAATCAAGATTTTAAGTTCATGTTGAAATAAGTCGTTAGTGTTGCTTGTAGTTTTGTGGCCTCTCCACAATAGAGGTTGACATAAACCAATGAGAGAGGAGTTTGATGCAAATGAAAGGCATTAGAGGAGTTGAGGAGGGAGTATAAGGGGAAGTTCAGCAATTGTAGTTAATGTCATGGTTTTAGTAGTTTGGCTCAATACCAGCAGTAAGATATAGCTTAATCATTCTCATAATATTAGCAGTAAGACGTAGCATTATTAGGTTATCAATTTTGTGACGTATTTGTTGCAGTTGAAAGCATGGCAATTGACAACAAAATATCATTTGTGAGTGATTATTATATTCATTGATTTGAAGACGATATTATCATCTCGGGTGATGTTGGACATGATTCATCATGAGCTACTTCTGGTGAGATTTTTATGGATAACAACATTAACCTATGACTAATTTATTGGCATCTCACTCTTGATTGGTTATGCATTAGCAACACCTACTAACTATGGGTTGCTTGTTTTGCTCTTTGCATTTTCAGATCCTCCAGAAGATGAGGAAAATCATGATTAACCAGTATGCTTGTGATTTTAAAGATCTGGTGTAGAAGTTCATTCCTTAAAGCATTAGTAGAGAGATTTAGAAGGCCACATCAAGCATATTTCCTTTACAGAGTGCTTCATTTTATTCTGTACTATTTTTTTTTGTCAAAGTATACATGATCTTTGTACCTGTTGACCTATCAATAGGACAAGCGAATTTTATAGACATATTACACCATCCCTCTTATGTCTAAATTCTTTTGTAGTTTTGGATTGAAATGCCAAACTAGTTTGGGCTAGACTTTTTCAACTATTTTCTTTGTAGATTTGCTATTAATATATTATTATTAGTAACATTTTCTCAATAAATTGTACGCAGTGTCTGACCAATATTTTGCTTATATATACTTTTTTTATGAATGCACATAAATCAAACAAGAAACAAGATTGAACATAAATGTGGTACTTAAAGCCATACATTATAATACAAAACTTTTGGCGAAGAACTATCGGTTAGTAGTTCATTAAGTATAGGTATACTAAGGATGAAGGGATGGATGACTACAAAATTCATTCTATCCGTCCATTTCCTCTAACGATCATTTTGATTTTGAACCTTTCCTTAACCAAATCTCACACAACCTTTGTTATTTTCAACCCACACTTTCAAATGTTCTATCTTTACGCATTAATAGAGCCCTTTACTCTTCAACCGACACTTTCGAATGTTATACTTTTAAAGCATTCGCATAGCTCTTTCTCTCCTCCTCCTCCTCTGGCTTCGTCTCAGTTGACGATTCTCAGTTTAACAATCTTATTTATTTTCTTTTAATTGTTATTATTATTCGATTCTTGCTTTTTCTTTTATAATTTGACTTCTTGAGACAATTTGTAGCCCTATATCTCTATGTTACTCCAAATTTAAAATCATTTCATTTGGAATCCTATAAATCTAGATATAATCAAAATACTAAGGGATGTTCAGTAAAACAACACCAGTTCATACCATTCCAACAGATTCTCTCACTTTTGTTCAATCAATCTTTCTCAATTCAATTCATATTGCTACAAAATTTTACGGAGAGTTAGGAAAATGTCTTACAAGTCTAATGGTTCAATAATCAAGTCATTTGGAGTTCTAGAGAAAAAGTTATGGCCAAAAGAAGCAAGACTGTTTAGTAAAACACAAATCATTCACCACAATCCACACTACCTCTAAAAAGCAAAAAATTAACCAAGTTCTATCAAGATCATAAAAAATTCATATATCCATTTTCTCACTCTTTATGCTCTGCTATACACCATGCACTGCATTTTCAACTTTTATTCATATTCACTATTTTTTTGTGAACTTTCATTTGTAGACTCATTCCCATCTTAGACCTTATAATTAATTAATTCATTCTTTAATTAAATAGAATTAGTACTTATATTTTTCATTTTTATTAAATATAAAATATATAATTAATTGAATGATTATAATATATTATTGATTAATTACAAAATAATTAATTAATTATTTAATTAAAATAAAATAAAAAAATTTATTATGTGAGTCACAAGTGTGACTTAATTGTCACGACTATAAAAAGATATATTTTTTAATTCCTTAATTAAATAAAAGTAATCAATATATAATTCGTAATAATCAATATATAATTAATAATTAACTTTTTTAAATATTATGAATTAATTATTAATTTATTTATTATTAGCACCAAATTATTACTTAAATTATGTACTAAAAGACAACCCTTTTTTATACTTCTTAGTAATATATTATAATATATTAATTTCCTTAAATTTTAAGGTTCTAAAATTCTTTTAAATTTTAAAAAGTTTAACTTAAATATTATAATTTTTTTTTCTTTTCTACATTACACTATAGACTTACAAATTTTATTTTTTTATTTGTAATTTTTACTAACTAATTTTAATGGTTCATTTCAAATATTCAAACTTAATGCGATGAATGATCAGCTTAAAGCCAGGAATAAATAGTTGTAAACGGTTGCCCGTTAGCATCGAAGGTTGGCCCGTCAGCAGCGAAGGTTGGATAAGAAAATTAATGCAGCTTGGCAGAGGATATTACCTCTGTTTCGCGATTACTGCGAAAGAAAAAAAAATCGATTAACTTCTATAATCTAATGCTCACATCATATAAAATCTAAAGAATCAAACCATTTTACCTCTTATTTTCATGTTCATCCCGTAAAATATCAAATTTAGATTCTTCTAATTATATTATGTAACAGAATTATATTATGTTAATATGCCCAATTTTTTTTCCAACTTTCAGTTCCACTTTTAAGGCTACACTTTATATAACTAATCAAATTTCATCCCGTTTATATGTTTTTATTGTTTTCGGTACATATTAATGAAGATTATTAATTTTTTTATTTCAAATTATTGATCGTGTATTATACCTATGTTTAATTATATTACCAAAATATACTATATAATATTATGTTGTGCTTGCTCATCGCATATTCGTTTTTACCGATATGATAATTAACTTAATATAAGAAACGCTTTTCTAAATTCAAGCTCCTATAACGCTTGCAATTGCAGACTAATAATAACTGCTCTGCTTAAAGTGCCTGAACTAGAACTAGAATCAGAATTAGAACTAGAACTAGAATTAGAACTGCGACTTTTCTGGCCTGAACTAGAACTAGAACGAGAACTAGAGCTAGAACTGCAACTCTTCTGGCCTATCGCGATTGAAGTTTGAACAGGAGTTCAAATTCTGTATCAAATCCAGAAACGAAAAAGAAAAAAGATAGTAAAAGCTAAAAGACAAGAAGACTGTGTGTTAGTCAACAAGGCAAATGAAATTAAAGATAGGGATTAGGTAAAACTATGAGAAAGCTTAAAGGGGACCATAGGTTTGAGAACTCGATTCTGGCTAGGAGAAGAGCGTTGAGGACTTTAAAAATGACAAAAATATATGGTCTAATTAGTCAATAATACTAAATATTATATTATAATTATCAACAATTAAATCAAAATTAACTAATTAGTCTTGCTTATTATTAAGCGAACGCCCAAGCTTATACAATGTGAAGCACACAAAAAACACATTTGCGACATGCATATAAGGTTATGTAACTTGCATTTAATGCCCGGGGACTATATAATAGAGCATGTTATTTCAGTTAATAACATCATGCAAGAGTTATATTTTGAAGGCTCAATGACTTTCAGATTTTTCCAAGTCACACTTTTGGGTCTACTATTCACATTAAATCCGAAAGTGACACTGAAATAATTTGGTCATACTCTCTTCTAGAAAAGTGTTCCTCTATGTCTTATCTTTTCATTCACACCAAAATCACTCAATTTGGTTTAGTAATATGGAAGATATACCTCAAACATTTTTGGACTGTTCTTAATCAAAAACAATTTACTATATACAACTTCTATCTAGAAATTTAGCACCTTAGAGACTGAATCAAGATTGAGCTTCTTCATATCATTTGTAGCTCTATTTCTCTAGTTTACTGAAAATAAAAAATCATCTTAATTGGAATAGTACAGATCAAAATATCATCAAAATACTGAAAATGTTGAGTTAAATATCCAGTTCATGCTCTTCTAACCGATATCCTTACTTTGATTCAATCAATCTTTTTCAAATCAAAACCAAAAGCTATAAAGTTTTGTGAAGAGAGAAATAAATGTGTTAGAAATCCATTGCTTCAAAAATTAGGTCATTTGGAGGTCGGACGAAAAAGTTATGGCCAAAATAGTAAAACATCGACCTGTGCACGTCTTCGGCGGATTCGCGATTGCGACGCGTCGTGATGGCAAGCTTTCGCCCTCTTCCTTCTTTTCTCTTCTCCATACCTATTTGGTAAAATAGACATAACTTTTGCTACAAATATCAGATTAAGGTGATTCAAACACTATTTTGAAGAAGACTCCTAGACCTATAACTTTCATGCAGATCTCAAAAACAAATTTTGCCTTTATAAGGGTCAACACTTCAAATGAATGCAACAGTCCCGAATGCCCATCCCATGTAACATCATAGACTTCTAAATATCATATCTTTCAACTTCAATGTCCAAAAATTTCATACTTTATATCAATGGAAAGATAAAAGAAAGATCTACAACTTTCATGAACATAATTTTATCAAAATCTGCCTAAATCAATATAGTAAATTCACGAAAGTTTCAGATCAAAAACTCAACACTGTTACTGTTCATTCCCATAAAATTTCCAGATTTCATTCTCTAAAATCGAAGACTTCAAATTTTTATTTCTTGCTTTCATACTCCATTTCAATCAAGTCATTCACCATAAATTCCTTTACCATTGGACAATAATTTCTACTATCATTTAACAATTTTCTTGCCACTTGGCATTTTTTCTAGTCTAGAAATTTCCTCGAATTTGCAGAAAATTTTCGAAAATTCTCCAAAAATTCTAAATCAACAATTACACTTTCCAAATCAATTTTCAATGAAAACAAACCAAAATTCTCAATAACAATCACATTTATTAACAATTATACCCGGAACGTTAATGAATACATGTACAATTATTTTCATGTGCAAAAATTTCACTATTCGCATGTATGTGTATGACACATTATGCATGAGCATGCAAATACATTTCTAAGCTCTCGTTGATCACTCATATTTATAATTCTAGCCTTCCCACAGGTAATGGGATGCTATATGATATCTATTGGAATATCACGCGCAGATAAACAACTTAAGAACACTACACAGAATAGCCGAATATAATGCCTTGTTATAAATTTAAAATACTATGAATGTCCACAAAATTACAAAGTAATGAAGAAGTTAATTAAGTTCTAGAATAACCCAGCAACAAGGAAGAAAATTAGAATAGCAAAACACAACAAAGGAGGGGAGGAGCGATTAGAACCAAAAGAGAGGTAACCATATCAAATTCTTTATACCCATTTGGTTATGTTATCCATGTATATATATGACCTACATGGGCCTACTCACTCCCTGAGATGCCAGGGTACTTTTCTTACGCGAAAGCTACACCTCACTACTTCGCATTGCGACTCACTACTTTTAGGATCATGTGTCACCTACCCATTGTCCTCATTGTCAGTATTCAATGCCACTTGTGATATTTTAATCCTATGAATTTCTTTTAACATAATATAAGCTAGGCGGGAAAGACGCGGTAAGAAACAACTCTTCTAGTCTTTTTCTGCCATTTCTTTTCGAATTTGGGTACGTTTCGAGAAATCGAAAGCTCCATTTCATGCTCAAGCCTAATCATGTGATTCTGGTTAGATTTTAAGCCACGGTTCGGCCCATCAACCTACTTAACAACCATAAATCAATTGAAATTTCTTATCACAACTTTCACCACCCCTTTTGTCATTTGTGCAAAAGCAAAATCTCACCTTTTAAAATTTTGTAGTATGATGCTTAAAATAATTTATGCTACTAAGTGCTAATGGTGCATTCCATATGGATCAATTTAGTGTTAAGATTAAAATTCACAATGGATGAGAGGAATCCAACGGTAAAAGTTTTGCAGTCGGATTTTGACATATCTAAGTCACAGGAGACAAACTAATCTTCTAACACTGAGCGTTAGTTTGTCCAAACTTGCTTGGAATCTTCATTGCTCTTTCCATGGATGCTTTTAGCACACCAAAAGGTACAAAGGCCCAGATTGGTTGATTAATGCTGACTTTGAACCTTAACTGTCAGATAGTCTTCATATCTTCACCTTCTTTTCTTCTACCTGCGATCTAATATCCCACAGTAAAGACATTATGTCACTCCTGATTTTTCACCTCTGTAATGAAGAGGACGACTAAAATTACTCTATGCTCTTATTGGGTCTGTATCGGAGAAGAAAAAAGTGAATGTTGATGTTTGATGGGAAAGTTGGAGACTTGGAGATGCAGCCACTCCTGTCGTCTCAGCTTGTGGATCCTTGAACAAAAATGAAGATTTGAAATTAACCGATGCATGCCAATTTTCAAATACCAAAATGTTGACAGTGCAAGTTATGCAGTCTCAGAATCCACATATGCCAGAGAGAAAATTATGATAAAAAAGCAAGTGGATTCTATTTCTCTGCCAGAAAGAGAAGTCAGATGCTTTCATGATCAAATACTCTTGAAATTCTTGTGTTACTTTGCTTTCTTCAGGCTCATGCAGGATTTTTTGTTTTACCAGATGTTATGACAAATTGAGAAGGTGCTAGAGCCATTTTTTCTTCTTGTTAAATTCTATATATTTGGTTTCTTTGACATATGAACTTGTAGGTTAACAATTGTTCAGGATTTCAAAACTTCCAGGAACTTTTTTTTTGGGTACATCAAATAAGACTAAAGAAGACTAGTGTTAAAAAAAAAGCCACTCCATATGCATCTGCCTATAATAAACAAATAATACCCAGAGGGGGTTTGTTCCAAACCCGAAGACTCACTGAAGAACCCGAACCGAGTCGAGCAAGAAAGTTTGCACATTGATTTCCTTCACAAAAGGAGTGAGAAAATTTATAGTTAATGCCATAGTCCAGCAAAGACCAGATATCACGAATAATATGAGCATGAGGATGAAAATCAATCGAGGCTTGACGGTGAGCAACAATCCTGAGGGCTTCCAAAGAATCAGACTCAATCTCTAAATATTCACAAGCAAGGCAAATAGCCAATTCAATGCTAGAGCGGATAGCCTATAACTCAGCAGTCATATTAGAGGTGACACCAATAGAAGAAGAAAACCCAGAAATCCAGCTACCGGTATAGTCTCGAATTAAGCCCCCAATACCAGCTTTACTCGGATTTCCCTGAGAACTACCATCAGTATTAAGTTTCCACCATTGAGTCTGAGGTGGGAGCCATGAGACCATTCTGGAACTTGGGAAGGAAGAAGCAGTGACAGGAGAAGAGAAAGCTTTTTGGTAGTCAGCCCAAACAAAGTGAACTTAAGCAATTTGTCCGTGAACAGACGTCTCCTTATGTTCAATAACAGCCTTATTACGAGATGTCCAAATAATCCAAACCACACAGATAAATAACCAAATCGTCTTCTCATGATTAACTTGCGAATAGTGCAAAGAAAGCCAATCAAATAAATCAAGGTCAAAAAAATTTTGGTCATCAAAGGATGATATGAAGTGCAACTAAAGGGGCTAGGAATGAGCACAGTCCCGCAAAGCATGTAAAGTTGTCTCCATAACAGAACCATAACGATAACAAATGGGAGACTCATATAACCCACTGACATACCGGTTAGCATTAGTGACAATGCGATCCCAAGCTGCAGGCCATAAGAAAAACTTATGTTTTTGAGCCACTTTCAACTTTTAGATCCAATGCCAACCAATCTCCCCGCCAATAGAAGGGACAGAAGTGATGAAATCATATCCCGAACGAGCTATATAAATGCCATTCAGATTACGAGACCATATAAGCTTATCTTGAGCAGTATGAGTTATAGGCAAAGGAATTGCACGAATATTTGCAATAATATCCAGGGATACAACCCCATTAAGAATATCTAGATTCTAAGCCCGTGACGGAGAGAGGAGGGTGCTCACCCATAGATCACCAATGGAATAAGGAACTTGAGAAATATACAAAGAAAGTCGATCCTCCATACACCAGTAGTCATCCCAAATAGAAATATTATCCCCATTTCCTACACGCCATTTATACCCACTTTTGAGATAAGAATAACCTTTCATGATACCTTTCCAACAAGCAGATGCAGATCGAGGAGGAATGTGGGAAAAGAGATCTCCATCCCGAAGTTACTTGGCCTTAAGGACTTGAGTCCAAAGTCTATCGTCACCACGAATAAGGTCCTTGCTTAGCTTATCGATTAAAGCAATATTATTATCCCAAGCCTGATGACTGCCTAAACCACCATAATTTTTTGGAGTGGTGACGGTGTCCCAATCAAGCAAGTGGACCCCGCGTTGATTATCCTTCCGCCCCATAGGAAGCCTCTAGCCAGTTTGTCCACTTCATCACAAAGAGACCGTGGAAGCCAGGTCGATTGCATAGCATAAAGAGGGATAGTTGAGACCGTGTTGTGGACCAAAGTAGTGTGTCCTGCTCGGTTTAAAAGTTTGTATTTCCAACTAGATAATTTGGATCAAATTTTGTCAAGAATACCCCCAAAGTCTTGCTTCCTTACTCAGCAAGAGGCACACCCAAATAAACGCCAAGGTTTAGAGACAAAGGTATGTCGATAGCAACTCTAATTCTATATCGGCGGCGTCTACTGACACAGGGCGAGACATAAGCCTTGGATTTAGAGTTATTAACAACCATACCCGACGCACGACATAAATCAACCAAGGCAATTCTCATAGTCCGCGCCGGACTAAGAGACGCTTCAGCAAGAAGAATGACATCATCGATAAATAGTAAGTGAGAAATCATAGGGCCAGATGTAGTAATAGGAACAGGTTTCCATTGCCCAGTGCGTACCTTGTTTTCAATAACTAACTATAGTTTCTCCATGCATAGCACAAATAAATAGGGAGAAAGTGAGTCACCTTGCTGAAGGCCCCTGCATGGTTGGCTTCAATCTTTCACCGTTCCATACAGTAGAGAGAGATGAACTTGAGACATAATTCATGATAAGCTCCACGTAAATCTCTGGAAAGTCAAAGTCAATTAAAGTTTGTCGTAAGAAACTCCAATCTACTCTATCATATGCTTTCGCTAAATCTATCTTAACAGCCATGCCACTAGAGGAACCTTACTGACGGAAAGAATGGAGCAATTCCTGGATAATAACAATATTATCAGCTGCCTTCCTACTGGGGATGAAGCTCGCCTGAACCGGATTGATAATATCATCAAGGATAGGACGAGTTCTGTTAACAATCACCTTGGTAAGTATTTTAAAAATAACATTGCAAAGGCTAATAGGTTTGAACTGGTGGACTGCGATGGGATTTTCTTCCTTAGGGATAAGAACAATCAGAATATCAGCAATTTTTGTAGGATGGAACTAGTGCGAAAAGCCTGTCTTACCATATTAATCACTAATGATGAGACATCCTTCCAAAAGGAGTGATAAAAGATTGGCTGAAGACCATCAGTCCTAGGACTTTTATAAGGTTTGATACTCGTAGCAGCGGCATAAACCTCTGCATTAGATATAGGTAGCAGTAATATGTCTCGATAGGAGTGAGAAATGGTAGAAATAGGGGCTATGTTTGTAGTTAAATCGACCTCCTTTGTGGAGCAAAAAAGATCTTTAAAGAACGAAAAGACTTCCTTGTTAAGTCAAAATGACTTTACGTAGATAATTTTGATGGACAACAAATAATAATGAAAAGAAGAAAGTAAGATGGAAGCATAACAAAAAAAGCAGACGGAAGGAGCAAAGCCAAAAATTAGACGGAAGAAAAAGCAGACGAAGCGCGGAGAAAGAAAAAGCAGACGAAGCGCGGAGAAACAAAAAGTAGGCGAAATGCGAAGAAACAAAAAACAGACGGAAGCGCTACAACAAAAAACAAACGGAAGCACTAAAACAAAAAGCAGATGGAAGTAGATGAAAGTCAGACGATGCAAAAGACAGACGAAAGAAAATCAGACGTAAGGCGCGAAATGAAAATGAGACGGAAGCGCAAGGTGAAAAACGTCAGACGAAAGAAAGTGAGACGGAAGATCCGATACCACGTCGGATTACTTATCAGCTTGAGTTGGTTACAGAACTCAACTGAATAACC
>JANIHZ010000007.1:54885650-54901036 GCA_027478365.1 Erythroxylum rufum
ATTACATAGGAAGCCTATGCCTTTTACCCTATATTAAATTAGTATATGATTAGTTATATTTGGACACATAGACTAGTAAAAATGTACATCATTGTCAAACATTATTGTTCAAAAAATGAATAGAAATTGACAAAAAATAATTAACAAAAATATGCTTTAGCTTCCCAAAAAACCCCCCAAAAAAAAAGAAGAAGACAACACAAAACAAACATAAAAACGTGGATGCTTAAAAAATTGTAATATGCCAATTCATGTGGGCCAATTAACAGGTAATATATCAATTATATAATAAATTAAGGACCCTTAAAATAAATTGTAAAAGATTATTTAGCATAAGATTTTGCTAATGATTGAACAAAGGTCAAACAGTAGTAACAGATTATCTGTTCCGATTAACCAGTTCTTATTCTGTTTCATTAAATCTCATTCACATATAGGATCTATATAAATATGTGGGCAAAATTAATTGGCACAGGGTTGGAATACCTTAACGTGACCTTAACGTGAACATGATGCTCTAACCCTAAACACTATAGGGCTTGAGTTTTAAATCTCTTAAGAAACTATAGATTATATTTGATTTGGCTCCACTAATTCTCCACTTCTCATCATTAATCATTCTCTTATTAGCTTAAATGAAATGATTAAAAAACTAAACCAATTTGGCCGGTTTCAACTGTAGAAAGCTCGAATTGTCTAACTTTTCAATTTATTTTTCAAATTTTTAGTTCGATTTTGCTTTAATAACTCTTGTTTTAAAAAATGATCAATTTATTAATTAATCATTTAATTTTTGTAATTTAATAAGTTCTTATAAACTAAAATAAATCAATTAATTTTCATTTAATAATATATTTGTTTATTAAAATTTAAATTCTTCTATAGGTAAAAAGAATCATATTTTAAATCCTTTAGCCAATTTTATAGATATCTAATGCCGGTTGAACATTTTAAACCTTAAGTTTCTTGTCTTATCGATTTAACTTTCGGTTCAATTTTTAAAACATTGCTTAAATAAGTCTAAGGCAAAGAAGTTTTAAGTAATCTAATATTTTATGGTGTTAGTTGACACTTAAACGTCAGCACCAACTCTCATTTAAACATATGTTTAATGCAATATTTTAGAGTATAATTAAGATTTGAGGGGACATAACAGCAGAGCTTATGAAATTTAAATGAAACATTACGAGGACGTGTAAGAATATTTGTTTAATTAGTCAATGACTATGTGTTTGGTATACACACGTTGTCTTGGCTAGTGTTGCCCGGCCCAAATCCTTTTGTTGATGTGGTGGCTACATGGGGTGTCTCAGTTGATGTCTTGTGGAAGGCTCCTCAAAGAGCCTCCAATTCTTGGGGATCAAGAGTTTGAGGCTCAAAACGACAGGTGTTTTGAGAGAAGGTCATGACGAGACGAACCGTTTATCATTACGATAAGTGTCAAAGTAGAAGTACGAGGATGCATGCAGCTAAGGCATCTTAACAGCCTACTAAATTTAAACCTTGTTCCTATCAAAGCCAATAATCTAGATTCTCTTCAAGATCCTCAGAATTATTGATCAGACATGTAAACTGGTTGGCACCAAATAATTTACTCGAAATACGTAATTTATTCGCTCGGAAAGAGACATGTAAACTAGTTAACACTAAATAATGTAAATCAGTAAAGATTCATGTAATTTCAAGGGTCACAGTATTAAAATTGCTACTCAATAACAGAAAATGCATCCATCTGCCAGGAAGCTGGTGTATTCTACATTGAGCAATCAGGAAAAGAGTGAGTGATCAGGAAGGGCGTCATTCAGAACGACATAGATTGATACAAGCACGTACTCTATTTCCTAATTTGCTATAAACCCGGTCTCTGCTACAATCTAAGTTCTTCAAAGGTGTGTGTTGATGTTGTATCCTCACTACTTTCAAGACTCTTACGCTGAAGATTCAAGTGACTACATGTATTGTGATATCATATTGCTTGTGCCCTTTAACAGGAACTGTCAACTGCTCATAGTTGCCTATGGCAAAAGTAACTAGATCAATCATTAAAATAATATCGAGTTATTCGGCGCAACATGCTGGTTAACAAGTAAAAGCCATAGATTCATCCCCCATTCTTCTAAGTTTCAGGGCATCAAAAAATCGAGGCTGCATTTTGTTATAAAATGAAGAAAGAGACTAGTGCTACTATTGCCAATGAGCTCAAATCAATCGATGGTACCAAGATACAAGTTCAAATGAAGTCATCAAGTTGTGCCAAGTTGAGAATCAGGAAAGGATATGAACATACCTTGCAGGAGGTAAAAAGAGGGCGAACTTGTTCGAATACTTCATCTTCGTCTTCATTTATCCTAACATTAATCTGCATGCATTGTGTCCTATAATTAGGCAGCATATTAAATGTTTCCTGCAAATGAAAATAAACAGTAGAGAAGAAGAGAAATGCTTCCAGGCTACACAGAAACCTATCACCTGATGCACCTATTAGGATTTTAAATCTGACAATCAAACCCAAAGATGACGACTTCAATACCTTGTCCATTATAGACGTACCTTGTGAAGTGTTCCTTTCTTGGTGTAATAATCAATAATAGGAGCACTTGTTATTTTAAAGACATTGATACGTTTCTTGATCGAATCTGTATACTCACTAATCCCACCCTGTCAGTAAGTAACAACATACTAACTACAACAGTTTTAAAGTTATTAGATTCAAATGATACGTATAATCAAGAAGTACCTCATCACTAAATTGCACCCTCCTTATCATCTCTTCTTCCGGACAATCAAAAAGAAGTACCATATCAACCTCTTTTTTAACCTGAACCCAGAGCAACATGGTTTCAAAAAGAAACTGGTTTCATTAATAACCATTCAAGTATAAGATCATGCAAAAGTGATTGAAAATCTAATACCAAAAGGACTAGGTGACATTAAAGATTGATAGGAAACTCACCATTGGAGCAAAGACTTGGTGAGGAATAAAAATGTTCTACAATTTTAATTATTAAAAATAGAATGATTTCCTAAGTGTGAAGCTTTTTCTCTCTAATAGTGATTCTTCGATAATTAGGAAATGATTCCTAAACTGTAGAACTGATTTCGAGAAACTTATTATTTGATTACAAAAATTTTCTTTGTTTCAAATCCTAAGAGTGATTCTTAGTTCTTCACATAAACCTTATGAGTAATTCCTAGACCTATCCATTGTTTTAGTTCCTTATTTCATAAATTCCAACTCTACAATCTTATATTCCAGCACAATGAAAACCTTCCACCAGCCCTAGATCTTAAAATTTATACATATTTTATCAAATCTTTAGGATGTCACCATTCGTCCTACATCAATGCTATAATGAAAAAAGCTGCATAGATTCATGGACTATAAAAGTAAAAGAAAACTCACAATTTGTTCAAATGTTTTGCGGTTATCTTCACTTCGGGGAAAACCTTCGATGAGAAACCTACTACTGCCACTTGATTCCATCCCCTCTTGTATCAGTTTAACCATTACCTCTGACGGAATAGTTTTCCCGTCTTTAAGTGTATCAAGAATCACATTCCTGAATATTGATTCCACCATAAGATGTCAAACAAAGAATTGAAGCATAATGGAAGCAAGGACCTATCAACAACGAGAATGAGCTATAGTTACAAATATTCATTGCTAGCCACTATTTGTCTCCTAAGCAATTCAAGAGCACATAGATGTGTGAAGCCAAAACTTCGAGCAATTTTTGAACATTGTGTAGTTTTTCCACTAGCAGGGCCACCTGAAACCCAGGGTATAGTTAGCAGCCATTCAAAGATTAAAGCATCAGAATCGAACATGATACCAAGCAAGTCAATGTATGAAACTTATCAAAAGGCACCACCATTACAAGCTCAACTTAAATTGGAAAGCAGGCAGTAAAGCTTATAAATCAGCTGTCGTTTCGGATCCAGGCATCCCGAATGAGTTTAATGGAACTCCTTACCAATCATGGGATCGGAAACATGCATCTATTACAACCTTTAATTGTTAATATCAATCAAGAAAAGCTGATGCTCATACTAATTTAAATGCATCTTCCATTATCAACACAAATTGAAATCTTTCTAATCTCACTACTAACTACATTTGATGCTAAGTGAGAATTAACAACTAGAAAACGTCCCCGCCAACAAGAAAGCATCTATCTTTCAATCAAACAACATTGGTCTCATCAATTATGGTTAATTAAAGAGGTAAAGAGAACAGGTAATATCATAGGCCCGATTATTACCTATGACAAAAGCAAAATATGGGCTCCTGTCCTTCACGGATGTTACAATTTCGTCCTGAAAGCAAGCAAGAAACCTGTAAAGCTATGCAATTGCAATCCCTGGTTGGGACTCAAAAGCCACACAAAGAATTTCATCAGTAATGAACATAATATTGATGATGCCCTTAAAATAAACGAAAAACAGAAGCAATTCTACAGCCAGAAAATGCTACATCACACAAGTACCTCAGAGGGCTCATCAGCAAGAAAAGCTTTCGGAATCTTCAACCTACTAGCTCCTCTCTGGAAGTTAACATTCAATACCACAACAGTGTAAAGCCATGACTGCAATATCTATACTAGACTAAGAAAGTTCACAACTTGGAACATTGAAAACTGAAAAAAGGGTGTCAAAAGGAGGCGACTTTGCTAAGTAAGGTTGATCCCGTGGATGAAGTCACCGGAGCAAGTGAAGCCACGCGCCTCCACATCGTTTTTTATTTTTCTTACTTCGCGCCGCCTCCGAGTGTTCTCGTGCTTGTTCGTAACGTAACTGGCGATCCAATATCCAATGGGCTCTTCTTACAAAGACTCTGGGTCAGGCCTTCTTTGGGCCTAAGAGACCACTTTTTTCCTTGTTTAATGTTGATAATATTACAGCACTTAATCTAAAATTAATAAATTAAACTCTAGATTTCAAATTAAATTTAAAATTCAAGAGTTGACTTAAAAGGTTAATTCTACTTTTAAAACAATCTTTACATTTTTAAAATTCTGAAAATCAAAATAATATCGCTTTAACGTGAATATGAGCTGTTGATACCAAGTGTTTGGTCAACCTACAACTCAAAATAATTTAGTAATATACTATATATGATATTTTAATATTTTGTATTCATTTAAAGAGTAGTAATTATGCAATTTTTTATACTTAAATTATTATTTTATTGTAAAGATAGGGATAATAAATTAAAAAGTATTAAAATACGTTTGAAGTTATTTGTTTTGGTATTTTTAATTTTTAATTACGTGTTTAACTCGAGAAAATCAATATTTTAAATAATTACATAGTTCTTTGTCTTTGTTAATATACTTTCTGAGCTTATATATATAAAAACAATTATTCATGCGCATTATTCTGTTCCAACCTTATTTTTGCTTCAAAACGACGACGTTTTAGATATAATGGGCACAAAATTTTAGGCAGAAACAGGATTGGAACAGAGTAATAAGCACAGAAGATTTGACGCTATCTTGGAGGAGAAGCAAAATATGTAAGAAAAAAGAAAAAAAAGAAGAAGATTTTGGATTAGGATTTATAGATATATGTACAAGAGTTGCAGTAGTCACAAATATGAACTTAAACTGCTTTTTACTACACTTCTCTTAAACCTTAACAACTGGTTTCTGTGTCACCATTATCATCCCCTTAAGAGGTCCATCCTCAAGAAGCTTGGACACAAAGCTTTCTAACATGGATTTACCTCAAGAAGATCAATGTCTTTTCTCAGAGAGATTCTTAAATTTTCGCATTCGAACTTCCCCTGAAGATTAATTGAAGATCAGGAAAATCTTTAACGGGACTAGAGCACAAACGGAGGTGGATGAAAGATCATTTGGAAACAAGAAAATGGTGTATCATCTCTTGAAGTTTAGCAATGAAGAAGAATAGGTAGGAGGTAATGCTCACTGCAACATCCAATTGGTTAAGGAACAGAAGTTTTGGAGGCATCTGCTGCTTCTCTGGCATTCTTGATAACCATATCATAATTGATAGAAGCTAGCTGAGACAAGTTCTGCAAATAAAAGAAATAAATTCTTAAACAAAA
Organism: Erythroxylum rufum; assembly: GCA_027478365.1. Classification (NCBI taxonomy): domain Eukaryota; kingdom Viridiplantae; phylum Streptophyta; class Magnoliopsida; order Malpighiales; family Erythroxylaceae; genus Erythroxylum; species Erythroxylum rufum. Next base: position 54,891,721 of record JANIHZ010000007.1, read on the forward strand.
GGAAATATAGAGACTTAACTATGATTATTCAAGATGGGTAAAAGATCCGAAACTCTTTATGTTAAAATATTCTTATTTTTCTAAATTATAAAAAGAATACATTGTAGTACTACCTTTTATTGGGTTGTTGTCGAGTTATTTTGACAAACTATTATGTGAATGACTGTTAAATATACGACAGAATCTTTAGGACTACTTTGATCCAACTTTAATATTGAATTTTGTTAAAACAACTACACGGAGACCAAGAGTTCGAAAAATCTTATAAAAAGTTTGTATCTTTTGCCTTTACTAAAGCTTACTAGAGATATCATGCAAGCATAAATTCAGGCCCATGATTGAGTATTAGTATGTAATTCCAGGATGATCTTGAAAACCTTCCCAGTTGGGCACTAAAAATCCTTAAACAAAATGTAGGAGTTGAAAGTCTCACCTTATAGGAGAAATTACTGAACGAATACTTCACAGCAAGAGTTGGACCGCTGAAGTCAGCTAAGCTACCATATTCGTCTCCCTGCATAAGGCAGTTGTTAGTTCGAATTAAAGACGAGTTGATTGCAGTAAAGAGATTGTTTTTAAACAAGATGCAAAGTGGTATTGGAGTATTGGTCTTTGTCAATTCAGATAAGATGCAAGACATAACATTCATTGGTTATTTTGTAATCAGAAAGTATCAACAGCAATTTTGATAACTGCAGCTAAGAATTGTCAATATAAAGACAAATGTGAAGATATAGGCAGATTATGAAAACTGAGTTTTATACATACGTCTTCATCGTGCGTATTACTGAATGAGCCGCTACTGCTGCATGTGTCAGTCAAGTCATCAAAATCGCTGGCTCCATTAACATTTTCTTCTTCTGGATTCCAAATATACCGGCTCATAAAGTAACTAGTGTCATGCGCTTCTACTGATGGTATGAACATAGCCTGCGACCAAAAGAAAGTTCAGTGTTCTAGATATGGTGATAATTTGCAGACAAAGAACAGGGTATTTGAGCCAAAACAACCTTTTGCCTTGCTAGCGTATCCCAGTTAATGTCCCTAAAGAAAGGGTGCTGCTTCACCTATCAGAAAATGTACCCAATTAGTCTCAATTAATTGCCTACTTACGCAAGCAGTAACGATGGTTGTCAAGACTACCTCAGTGGTTCCTGTTGCTCCCAATCTTTGAACTGGGTTTTCGGTCAGCAATCTGAAAATTGACAGGTTAAGCATTTGAAGGGATATCAATCACTTGAACAGCATCATATCAACAATGATCTCTAGAAAGCGTGTATGAATCTTTACTTATTTATCAAATCATAAGCTTCATAGCTTATCTCATCTGGGACCTTGGGCCAAGGTATGTCTCTGTTCATTATATTGTCAAATATTTGCTGCAATAAATAGGAGCCATTAGAATGATGCCAATTGCAGTAGAGGATACAAGCATGTTGCAGCATAGGATACAGGTTTAAAATGACTAGAACTAACATTTGTGTGTATTTTCTATAGTAACAAATTCTAGTTCATTTTGAAACGCAGAACAGAACATGGTGCCAAGTAAGAACAGTTTCAATAAATTGCATTCGGCACTAATAAGGGTACATTGGTGAATGGTCTATGGTGCAACAAGGGATGACTGGCCCTACCTGTGGAGTTTCTGCATTGAATGGAGGAATACCAACAAGCAGCTCAAACAAAATGATGCCCACAGACCACCAATCAGCAGTTACACCTTCAAGGAGGAAACTAGAAGTAATGATCAAATGCTAATAAACAAAAGCCTTAATCAACCTTATTAGGATAATAACTACGAACCATGTCCCATGCCAAGAAGTATCTCAGGTGCCAAATAATCAGGAGTGCCTACAACTTCATGCTTTTGACGCTGTTCTCTCCTGGATGAAGATTGACTTTTTGGTTCATCGGCAAGAAAACCAGAACTACCAAGTGATGGCCCAGATAAGTCATCTGTACTCTTGATGAGACCAACCTTTGACAGCCCAAAATCTGTCAACTGTATCAGAATGGATTAGAGGATCTTAAAAAGTGCCCAGCAATATTAACATTTTGCTATTTTCTTTTTTGTTCCAAAAGATAGTCCACAGGCCAAAGGAAACAGTTAATAACTTCATGTTCAATACTTATGAGAGAAAGATTGATCTTTCCGGTTGTTAGAAAATATTTGCCAAATGTCAACCTTGATATGACCATGTTGACTGATCAACAAGTTGTCTGGCTTCAGGTCTCTATGAATAATATTCAAAGAATGCAAATATTCCAGGGCTAGAACCTGTAAAACAATAAATTCTCCATTAGGAAGACTTGTGTAAAAGTACTGTTAGTTGATAGCAAAGAAGAAAAATCAAGGAAAGGCAAGCAAATAATCAGTCTTTCCCACTACAGAAGAAAATGCGTAAGTAAGCCCTTACAACTTCTGCAATATAGATGCGGGCCATGTCTTCATCCAAGCAGCCCAAGTTTCTCAATAAAGAGAAAAGATCTCCACCATTTAAGTATTCCATGACAAGATACAAATTTTCCCTGCATGTGAAGGAGTAGAAAAATCGAACCTGTTCATAATCAATCACAGAGTCATTAGGACAGTAGTTCACTATGCCTTGCATGTTAAAAGTGGTTGTACATTTTAAGGCCTGCATACCACAAAAGGATTCCGAACTGTTATTAGGATGTCACGCTCTGCTAATATACTTTCAACAGCATTTTTACGGATCATGTCAGCCTTCTTTAGAACCTGCAAAATTATCCTTAGGATATCAATTCCATCAAGAAAAAAGGTACTTGAACATGCCAATATCATTTTAAGCCTCTGAATTCAATATATATAAAGGCTAACCACCTAAAAAAGTATAGCTCAAGTGATTAAAAGGTAGAAGCATTTCCTCACGTGCTAAGATTTAAACTTCAGAGAATGTACAAGGGCAGGAGATTACAGTCTGAATTCTATTAAGGGAAAACACGAAATATGTGAACATACTTTTGATTGATAATCATAAGAAATAGATGAATGCAGATGTGCTGTTATTCAGAAGTAATGCAGAAGAAGATCGTAAAACGAGCAGAATAGAAAAAGAAGGCCACATATTAGTGAGCAACAAATTAAAATTGTTTCACCATTGTCCCGAAAGGATGAAATAGAAATTCATATCCACCATTTGAGGAGCAAATATTGTTAAGTATATAATTATCACATCGACTAGGAATAAGAGTTCATATACAAGAGATAATGCTTCAATAGTTCTCTAATTGCCATTTGTTTATTCTCACAAATGCTGACCTTTATAGCAAACAAATCGCCAGTCTTTCTTTTCCTGGCAAGGAAAACACGCCCAAATGCCCCTCTGCTGATTGGTTTTATTATCTCGAAATCTTCTATAGAAGTTCGGTCCTTAGAACATGGATTGATAGGGCTTGCACGCAAACTGCGAACACCCTCATCTTCCACAGAACTTTCATCATCAACTAAATGATTTGATGGGTTTTCATCATCTATTTGGGCACATAATTGTACATACTTTTCCCTGCAAAATTCCAAGTAGTCATATATTAATAGTAGAAGTAGCAAAAACAGCCCTAAGCCATTGAACTTCTGAAACTTTAGTATTATTGACAAAGTTCGAGATGAAAGACCAACTTACTGCAACAATTTCTCAATGCGTCTGCCAAAAGTCTCAATAATGAGAGCATCCACCTTCCTGTCCTGGATAGCATATTTCAGGTCTTCTAGACGTTCAATCAAACATTCTAATGTGCTATAGTCATTTCCATTTATCTTTGCAATGGAACGAGCAAGATCAAGTAGCTTGTGTATCTGTCATGCATTTATATGATTGACAGTTGAAGCAAAGAAGAATCATAAAGTGTCAGCACGATTAGCAAACAATGATATTAAGATAAAGCTGGCAATGTGCTAAATTTCCAGTCTAGCATGAGATACAAGAAAATCTTCTGAAAAGAACAACTACAAACAGACGGAACATGACTTAGGACAATGAGAGTGTATCACAAAAGTTCTTGATAATATCAGTAAAGAAGAAAATTGTACAAGAAGTACCACATACATCTTAATGCCAAAAATCCCATAGCATTAGCTTTTAATGGCTTAGAAGCAGTCAAGTACAGGGAAGCTTCGTTAAAAATAATGAATACAGAGAGACAGGAAGACAGCATTGGTGAAAGATAGTCAAAGATATTGAAAGAATAGCTTCATACGTCAGTAAATTTTCTTTTCAGAAGCTATTTGTCTTTGAAAACATCACCTCTATGTCTCCTTATAAAGTCTAAATTTTCCTGGTATCTAAAGCACCATACAAGAACCAGATTAGAGTCTAAAATTCTAGTGCGATCTTAATTAACTAACTAAATAAGCACTTTTTTCAAATTTAGTTCCTATAAAATGAGCTTACTTCATATAATGTGGGGAAATTTTGGTATTTGGTGGCAGTTAGTATAGATGCATTTTGAAGTTAAAAATATCCAGATGTTTCAGAAAATCAGGGAAAAGACTGGTAAACCAATACAAACTCGATGGCTAAACTAAGTTATTATATGCATAGCATCAGCAAGAGGCCAACTGTACAAAATAATTGAGGGCATACAGTGTCACGTCAGTTTCAGATTGGTTTTTCATAAGGAATCTATAGTAAGACTTTGGATACTACACATCGATGTCCATATACAGCTGACGCACCTGATTACTATTCTCAAGCTCTGACATTGTCCTCCGTCCACTTAAAAGCAGTTCAATCTGACTTGTCCGTGGTGTTAATAAGGGTGACCTTGGCGTCAAGCTCCCCCCTGATGATGTTTTTGCTTCTACATCAGGTGAAAGAATGGAACGTGTTTCACACGAAATATCTGGCAAAATGACTTGGTCTTCCCTGACAAAAGCATTATCAGCATCAGGTGCATCATCAAGAATGTGCTGAGAGCAACAACGAGAAAAGCTGTTCTCATCTGTTAACTTCTCTAGCTCCTCTTGTATACCTGCTCTTTCGGTCTCAATAGTTCCTCTTGGAGAACCAGAGCTTTTTGGTGTGCTTTTCGGTGTCCATGATTCCAATATCCTTTCAAGAGTGTCTGCAACTCTTTCAAGTCGGTCATTTACTGTTAAGCCTTTCAAGTCACATCTGTCAGCAATTGTGCATATCAGAGAGTGCTCCTCTACATGTACAATGGGTATCTCAACTTCACAAATACGGCATATCATTGAATTATCATATGCAACATGCTGTTGCTCCCCCCAGAATCCCCAGCCAGCTTTTCTTAAGGCTGAAGATGGGAGATAATCTGGGGTTTCAATAACTTCGGAATGGTCATCCCCACCAATTCTTGTTGTGTCCTTAGTATGAAGTGACTCTGTTTTGTCCTTGGAAGGTGTAACAACACTATCATTGACCTTCTGATTTTTCTCAGCAGCAGAAGGGAGCTTCTTCCAAGATGACATCCTATAACTACTACTCGTTGAATCAACACTTTTGGCAGTGCCAATCTCCTGAGCTTTCTCAATTTGTCCGTGCTTTGCAATGACATTGTCAAGTTCTTGACCAGGACCCTCCTTCTGCTTCTCAGGTATCAACTTCCCCCCCGTCAATGGACCACTGTAGTCCTGCTGTGCAATTTCTAGAATTTGTTCTGGATAAACCCCAAGATCACTAAGTTGATGCAGACCTAGAATGTGAACATCTTCATAACCACTCTCCTTCTGGAACTGCACAAGCCTAGTACATCTGGTGAGGATAAAAAGCAGACGCGTATGTGCTTGTTTGAGGATCCCCATTGGTAGCTCTTGTCGTTTATCATCTAATTTCTGGACAATGGCCTCACATGACACCCAAAATTCACTAGGTGGCATCTTTGAACATTGCCTGGCTATGACTAACAAGTCCTCCAAACACTTTCTCCATTCAGGATGAGGATCGGAGGTCTTTTCAAGTATGCTGACCAAATCTCCAGCAAACATCCCCAAATCTGAATCCACTTCATCTTTTAACTTGTCAAATTTTGCCCTGATTGCCACCATAATTTCCTAAAGTAGCAAGAACCAAGTAAGTTAACCTTTATACACCAACAAAAACAGGGACAGATCAGAGGATGCTAATTATATAAAATGGAGTGAAAAACAAGAATATACCTCCATATGACCAAAAGCTCGAGACCTCCAAACCGGAAAGGGCCTAACTCCTTTGGAATTGAGCTCATGAGAGAAACTCTTGACGTCTGGGGCGTTCTTCTTTCTTCCATTCGTAATACGAAGTATAGCTTGGAAGCGCGGTGACTGCAATTCCTTGACAAACGCTGCATGAGTACTCTATAAATGCGAAAAAGTAAACCAAAGAAAAAAAGAAACAGAGCAAAATAGAAAAGGCAAAAAGCAACCCACATGCGCACATATAAACCTCTAAGCAAATACTTAACAATCCAGTGAAACAACCAATACAATGTACCTCCAAAGGTGAATTGTTTGATGGTGGACATTTTAACGATTTCGATTGGCTCCATGAAACCTTTTCCCTGTTCAAAAATTCAAAACAAGAGTCCCCTCAAAACTCTACACAAAAAAAGAAAACACTTCATTCGTTTGGTAAAGCTCGAAACTTTCACAAAATACACGAATCTCAACAACCATTACCTGGCTCAATCGGTGGCAAACTGTTACCGATGTTACTATTTCGAGGAATATTCAACTTAACGCCACCTTTGTCCTCTTTACGAAAACTGTCATCGGCAAATTCTCTCCACCCTTTCGCTTACCAGACTGCTCCTCCGCCTCAACCATCCTCCTATTGTCATGAGGTTCATTGCGGTTATCGTTGGCGGCATGCCTCTACGTCCGACGAATCGTAATGGGAGGGATCTTTCGGAGCTTGTAGGCCGTAGGGTTCTCATGGTTGGTAGTTGAAGATGGCGAGTTCTTTCTTCTGACAGAATAAAGGGAAATGTAAAAGGGGACGTTGTTTAGTTTAAAGATGTTGTTGAAGGCATCAGCGACGTTTTATTTAACAAAACGTCGCGAATTCTATTTCATGACGTTTTATTGATAAAATGCCGCAAAAAGTATTACAAATTTGCGACGTTTTCTTAAAACGTAGCGAAAAATTTGAACTTTTGTGATGTTTTTTAAACGTTATTGGACACATAAAAATTTGGATTTGACATGCTAATAAAATTTAGAATAAAACACAAACTCATAGACTAGTCTTAAAGATCCAAACACCATAGGATAACATTAGAAGTTTGAATAATAAAATAATAAGTTTTAGCAAGTTATTTTGATAAAACATTCCCACTACATTAGATTTTTTTACTTTATCAACTATATTTTTATTTCTACAGAAAATCTAAATTGCATAGGGAAAAGGTTTGCAATAGTTTGTAACTTAATTTTTCAAAGTTATTATTTTCTTACTTTGAGGCAATTAATTGTTATTGTCTCTTTGAGTTAATGCGTAGGTATCTAATGTTACCAACGCTATATATTTTTGAAGACTTATATGTTCGAATTTACAATTTATCTAAATGTTAATCCCTTTAATGCTAAAAAAGAAAAAAACTAAAGCATTTTTTATTATGAAACTTTTAAGGAAATAACAACCCTTTTTGGGGCATCACCAATTAGATAATAATAGTTAAATCCATAATATTGTTTGGTGACTGAGTTGTTAGCCAATAAATTAGATATACTTGTGGGAGAGAATATAAATTACTTGACAAGTACCCTCAAGCATTCCCTAATTACCAACAAAGTCATCTACAAACTTTCAACTTCTAATTCTAATGTTGGCTAAATATTTACTTTAGTTAAATAAAGATGAGCATTTAGAGGTTGAAGGAAAGAAAATTTAAGCATTTACGTACCCTTTTTGTTTTAATTTATCTTTCACTATTTAAATAATAATTTCGATCAAATTTTAAGTACAAATCTATTAACATTTTTCATTAACAATTTTGAAAATATTCCTATCCATACAATTACTCCCATATGATTATAGAAGAGTTTAAAGTATTGTACTTAATGAAGTTGGCTTAAATGCCATAAAATGGTTGGAACTAAATTAAACAACTAGAAGCTTTCCTATACATAAACATGCTAGCTTTGTGTCATTAACCTAATACAGAAGGAATGAGGAATTTGAGTTACACTTAAAGGGTTTACTTTTATTACCGCGTCTAAAGTTTCCTACATAATATAATGAAAACTTAATCAAAGGAAAGTAATTAAATTAAAGTAACAAATCAAGATCACAATTTACATAACAGTAGAAACAAGTTGAATCCCTCATTTTCAGCTTAACATCCATTTTTGAAATGAACAAAAATAACACCAACACTTAAAATCAAAAATTCATCACTAAAAGAATCAATTTTTGCATGAAGAGAACATTTAATCTCACCATATAAAGTGAGAGCGGCCGGTGGCAGCAACAAAGTGAGTGATAGAGCAAGCGAAGTGAGCAATGGTGTAAGGGAAGCAAGTGATAGTGAGAGACTATGTCACGATGTACTAAGACGATTGGAAAATAAAGAAATAATTAATATATTCAAGATAATTATGTATTTATAAAATACCGTCTCAATTCATCCTATATATTTTTAGATAAATTTATAAATTTTTAGATATATTAGATATATTTTTAGATAAATAATAATAATAATAGAAATAATATCACCAGTTTTCGCCTGTGCTTTATAAAGTCCTTTAGAACAAAATAAGAAACGGTCTCTCCAACGCATAAATGGTTGGGAGTTCACGCAGTTAGGGAATCGGTTTGATTCTATCTCTGTTCGTTCTGTTTGAAAAAAGGAAGGATCCCAAAGAATTGACATTTCTTTTAGTTTTAGTTGAAGAATCGAAAAATTACAGATAAATATAAAAAAAGAACTTAATTAGATGAATCATGTGAACAATCAAATATAAAAATAATCAAATGCAAAAAGGTCCGGATCTTGATACAATCCATCTCATTATTCTCTGTATTTATTAAAAAAGAAGAAAACGATATTGTTCTGTTTATAAACATGTACAAATGTTGGTAACCTATAACCTGATCAACTTAAATCAAATATGTTAACAAATTCGATTGAATTGAGTAGAAAAGAATAGAGTGGGATCAATTTGTCATTCCTATACCACAATATGCTCCTAAAGAAACGGTATCTTCGTACAACCAAAAAGCACCAGCTCTCTCTCCGCAGATACAAACAAAAGCTGCCTTAAACCCCAATATAAACCCTGCTTGCCTCACACACACAGAGTACTACTACACTCCCTGTGAGCAAAACCCAAGACAAAAATGGCAGACCCTTCAAT
>JANIHZ010000007.1:54901803-54913114 GCA_027478365.1 Erythroxylum rufum
TAGGCCATCATGATTATTTGCATGTTTATATGCTTCCTATCAAGGATGCTTGGACATTATTCATAACAAGGTATGTACACTAATTATTAATGGATGAAATTGCACAAATGTGGCCAATGCTACTTTAATAGAGATGTGAGAATGATTAACTCAAAATAAGAGATCCATTACATATAAGCTTGGGGCGATTACAAAACTTGGAGTTAAAGTAAGTTTGGAGGAAAAATACTTATCTTTAATTGAATACAATCTTTAACACAGGCTAGCCCAAACCATGTTTATCTTCAAAAATTACAAACAAATCCATAGTTTATACCCATTGACAATGTTCCATACTGTGCCCAATTAAGAAGGGATATGGAACATGACATAGTCGCAACTTAAGCTAAATTCAACTCTAAAACTTGAAAAACAGAGACAGAAGAGATGGCAAACTCACACAATGCAATACAAAATAGTATCACCAATTGTAAATAAGATGAAAAACTCGCAACTTTTGTCATTCAAAACCATTTTCATTACATTTTATCAATAGGGTCGACACAAAAAGAGGAGCTTGAATCAAGAAGGGAATTGTAGGAAGACTAAAAATTGACAAAGATTTCCCCTTTTTATTTAACTTCAGTTCCAAATTAAAGACTATGAAAGATTATGCTAAAGTCACTAATATTTATAGAAGATGATAGAAAAAATAAACCCATAAAATTAAAATCCGGAATCACCTTTAGTGATGCTTTCTTCAGCCTCGCTGACGATGCGTCCAGGACAAGAATCAATGGTGGCCACCGAGTGAGAACAGGAGGAAGAGGATGAAAGGAAGCGAAGCTTAAGGGCTTCAGACTGCAGCAAGCGGAGAAATCTATGGGTAACTTCAGTTCTAAATTGAACACCAATTTCGAGCTTTAGCAAATCAAACACGAAGAAAAAATAGCAGTGGCCATCGGAATGTGTACCTTAGGAATCAATGCGCGTGGAGGAGCAACGATAGCGACGTTGAGACAAGATTTGAAGCCATCTGCTTTCGTTGAGAGAGCGCAGAGAGTGGTCTGTGAGCGTGGGAGGGAAATTTCTCAAAACCAGCTTTGAACCCAATGCATGTTAATATTTGTTAAACGACCGAGTTCTGATTTCTTTACCAACTTTTCCCCAACGTTTGGTTCACAATTAAGTTGTAATATGTATTTGGCCACGTTTTAATTGTACAACATCTCAATTAGTACATCCTTTCCATGTCGATTGAATACAACGTCATAGAAACCTTGGCCTTTTACTGACGTTTCAAAAACGTCACGATAAGCTTATACAATCTGCGATGTTTCCTTAGTCAAACATCGCAGATTGTCTCTTTTTTTGTAGTGTTGGTAAGTTCCATGCATTGGAAGGTATATGAGGCTAAGCGACATGGATGCTCTTTGCCCTGCATGAGAGACTGACTAACGTTTATGAATATTAGCGAATGCCTCAAGTTCACTGTAGCCAAGTTCAGTTATTTTGTTCATCTCTTCGTATTAGATGAATAAACAGGTCGTTTTCATACCATATCAACATGTGGCAGTTAGTCATTTTGGCAGCATCAGCCACGATAATGATGGAGACCAAAATAATAGAGCCACACGGTTCATAGTGGGAAATCTATTAGTTTTTTAAAGAGAAAAAATCACTTTCATGATTGACAAGGAGACAGAACACCTACCATTCCCTGATGATATGTACCCAAGTTGTTTTCTACTGACTGTAAATATTTTGGTGTGAAACAATCAATATATATGTACAAATTAAGTCACTGTAAACACTTGATTCGGTGAATACACACCTTAGACTATAGTTTGCCAACGTACGTCAAACTATGTTCCTCGCACCTTATTGAACAAGTGGACTTATGTTAAACCCTTAAATTTTGAAGTACTTCTCAGCGACCTTCACGACGCGCCTTAAGAGGAAAGTTAGCTATATTATATGTATGAGAGAGGCATGTGAAAATACTAAGGCAAACGTGGGCCACTAGGATCGGACTTGGTGCAAATTTTGATAGAGTCTCAAACTTTGTGGAGATTGACTCGACCCATGATAAAGACTTAATGGACTAAGGACTTGGCCTATGCTCGAATGAATAGATCACGACTAGTGAACTTGTTATGGGAAGCTTTGAATCAGGCTGGTGTGCTATGTGAGCTTCGGAAAGATCACACTATATCATTAACAGATAGAGATCGTTGGGAGAGCTTGGATGATGTGGCGGCAACTAGGAGTTAAAGTTGCAGTGGAACTCAACATCTAAAGATAGTAGAGATCTTCGAGGATAAAGATGTTAGTTTCCTATTTGAATGTAAACTCTATCTTTATGTTATCTTATAAATTCTATCTTATCAGTTATAGTCCTATTTGGATGGAGGTGTCCTCTAATTGGTCCATGTGATATAATCTTATAGGGATAGACGTGATGATCTTAGCACGATCTTATGCAGTTAGAGTGCCTATATATAGCTCATTTGAATGTAACTTGAAGTGAGATTTTATGAAGTGAGATTTTGAATGTAACTTGGCTTCCAAGTTAGAGTGCCTATATATAGCTCATTTGAGCTTTGCACTTCTCATTTAGTAAGAGAGAGCATTCCTTGTATTCTTTTAAGGAAAGTATATAAAGTAAATACTTCGAGGATCGTTGAAGGCTGAAGTCTTGCTTAAGCGGACCTAAGTAAGACTATCGTGCAAAGGATGCTGACGATCAACTTCAGTGAAAGTTCGAGTCCTAAGGTGACCTTTGTATCAACTAGTATCAGAGCCAAATTTTGAGATGGCAATAGGCAACCTGACCGAACCAGTGTCTAGGGTGGAGGCACTGATTGTGCCAATTCCTCAAGGGGAGGAAGAGGTCATCTCACAATACTCGATTCGAGATATTGGAGGCACGAATCCAACAGTTGCAACAACAGATGGCGGAGGTGTTGAAGGCACGAGAGGAGGCCCAGTTCAAGTTCACTATCCTAAGGCGTGCTGTTGCAACTCTAGATGTCGATCGAGGTGAAAGCTCCACACCACAACCTTCCTCTATGAAGGTACGTGAACCCAGGGTGTTCGAAGCCATTTGGGACGCTAAGGTGTTGGAGAATTTCTTGTGGGATATGGAGTAGAACTTTGCAGTTGCTAGGGTATCCAATACTGAGAAGGTCAATGTGATGGCCATGTACTTGGATGGATGCCAAGCTCTGGTGGAGGATGAGGACCTCTACGGAGATCAGTGCGGGTAGAACTCCCGTGGAAACGTGGATACAGATGAAGAAGGAGCTTAAGGATCAGTTTCTTCCCATGAATACTTCTTGACTCATGAGGGATGCCTTAAAGAAGCTTAAGTAGGATATATCGGTAAGAGATTATGTCAAATCATTTAGTTCTCTAATGCTGGATATTAAGAATATGTCAGACGAGGACAAGCTCTTCAATTTTCTATTCGAGTTACAATCGTGGGCTCAAATGGAGTTACAGAGGCAAAATATAAAGGACATAGTTGGTGCAATTGTGGCCGCTGATGCCTTGGTGGATTTTTGAATGGAGAAAGAATCTAAGGCGAGCTCCTCAAATTCTTCCAAGGGCAAAGGCCACGCCCAACAGGAGAAGACCGAGGGGAAGAAGAATAAAGACTCCAAGAAGGGGGATTTCAAGTGCAAGGGCAAGTAGAATGGTGGCTCTAAGAACGGGGAGATGTCCTCAAAGAAAGGCAAGGTTGCTTGTTACTTGTGCGGCGTTCCACACTTTTCCATAGAGTGCCCGAGAAAGAAGAAGTTGAATGCCCTAATTGTTGAAGAAGATAGTGAATCTTCGAAAGATGTGGCACTAAATTTTATCGCCTTGCTTAATGCGGTTTGTAGTGAGTCGATTCCTTTTGATAGACTAATATACGTGGGTGTATAGGTTGGGGAGGAAGACGTGACCACAATGGTGGATACCGGTGTGACTCACAGTTTCCTAGCGGAAAAGATGGTTCGAAAGTTAGGCATAAGGGTGTCCAAGGCCCCGATGAAAATTAAAACCCCTGAGTAGTTGCGGGAATTACTTACAATGTTCCAGTCAGCATTGAAAGTTGGTGTGCCAAGATGAACTTTATTATCATACCATTGGAGGATTTCAAGATGATATTAGGGGTTGATTTTCTCAAAGTAGCAAAGGTGGTACTGTATCCAAGTTTAGGAGGTATGATGTTAATGAATGACTAAAATTCCTTCTACGTGAATTGTTGTAGGTTTGGTGTTGGAACGATGGATGCTACAACTTTGGTAGGACATGTTTTGACTATGAGCATCGAGAAAGTGTTGAAGAAAGGCATGGAGACCTATCTCGCTGCCATGTGGGAAATCAACGAAGACCATGTGGTGGAAGTCCCTGATGTGGTTGCAAGTTTATTGAGGGAGTTTCGGGAGGTGATGCTAAAAGAGTTGCCAAAAACTTTCCCCCCTCATCGTGAGGTAGATCATAGGATTGAGTTGGTTCCTAGAGCGATCTCACCTATATATGCCCCATATAGGATGTCCCCAATGGAATTGGCAAAACTTCAGAAACAACTTGTTGAGTTATTGGAAGTAGGGTTCGTCTAACCATCTAAAGCCCCATTCGGTGCCCCGATATTGTTTCAGAAGAAGCAAGATGGCACATTTCGGATGTGTGTGGACTATCGAGCATTGAATAAGGTAAAGATCAAAAACAAGTATTCAGTACCTTTGGTTATGGATTTGATGGACAAGTTGTCAAGGGTTGAGGTGTTCACTAAGTTGGATCTTCGGAGTGGGTATTAGCAAGTGTGGATAGTTGAGGGTGATAAGCAAAAGACAACTTGTTTAACTCGATATGGATCCTACGAATCTTTAGTTATACCGTTTGGATTAACTAATGCCTATGCTACATTTTGTAACCTTATGAATGATGTGCTGTACGACTTACTAGATGAGTTTGTTGTGGTTTACTTAGACGACATCGTGGTGTATAACATTAATATGGTTGAACATGTGAAACACTTAAGTTGGGTGTTGGAAAGACTAAAGCAGCACAAGCTTTACACGAAGATGGAGAAGTGCGAGTTTTCCTAGTTGGAGATCAGATTCTGAGGTCACGTGGTGAGCAAAGTTTAGGTCAGGATGGATTTGAGAAAGGTGAAAGCAATAGTTAAGTGGCAGGCTTCCACGACAGTATGAGAATTGCAGAGTTTTCTCAGCCTGGCGAACTACTATAAGTTATTCATTATTGGAAACTCTAAGAAAGTGGCGCCATTGATAGACTTGCTAAAGAAGAAGCAAGAGTGGTGTTAGTTGAGTGCATATGAGGAGGCACTCGGGAAAGAGGAGGCATTTGAGAAACTTAAAGCCACTATCTCAAACGAACTTGTGTTGAAGCTGCCCATGTTTGATCTTCCATTTGAGGTACATATTGATGCTTCGAACAAAGCCATCGGCGGAGTCCTTATACAGGAGGGTCATCTGGTAGCATTTGAAAATTGAAAGCTTAATGGTGCGGAGCAGCATTACTCGACACATGAGAAGGAGATGCTTGTGGTGGTGCATTGCCTTGAGACATGGCGAGTATATTTGTTGGGAACCAGGTTCGTTGTCCGAACGGATAATGTTGCTAACACATTTTTCAGGACCTAAAATAAGTTGTTTGCAAAACAAGCCCGGTGGCATGAGTTTCTTGCTAAATATAACTTTGTGGGTGAATAAACTGGGGAGGCATAACAATGTGGTAGATGCCTTAAGTAGGAAGGAGGTATTTGTGGCACTTTATTCAGTCACGAGGGTGGAGTCCAATCTGTTGGAGTAAATTAAGGTGGCAGCTCCATTAAACACCATGTACTATAAGTTGATTTCTCAAGTCAAGGAAGGTGTTGTACATAGGTTTTGGCTCGACGATGATGGGTTTTTGATGACTAAGAGCAATCAAGTATATGTGCTGAGCTTTGGTGGATTTCAAAAACAGTTATTGAAGGAGACGCATGACTCACAGTGGGCTGGTTACCCAGGAGTCCAACGGATGCTAGCGCTCCTATCTTGTTCCTACTTTTAGCCGAAGATGGAGAATGACGTGGAATGTTACGTCAAGACGTGCCTCATTTGTCAGTTGGATAAGCCGGAAAGAAAGAAGGAAGTCGGTTTGCTACAACTCTAATCTATCCCTGAGAGATCGTGGATGTAACATCCCATTTCCATATTAAGGGTTAGGACCTGAAATGTCAGTACATGGGAGCTCAAAGGGAGATTAAGGAAATGCATTTGCTTGCTCATGCATAATGTTAGCATATATACACATAAATATTAAATGTTTGCACATAAAAAAGTCGTACATGAATTCATTGACAACTTCTGAGTATAATTGATGTCAAACGTGATTTTATTGAAAATGAGAAGTAGAGGGAGTTGAAAGAGTGATCTTGGTATGAGTTGTGATAAGGAAAGGTTTAAAAACAAAATTGGTAGTGATCTGGAAGATGTTCACTGAGTGTGCTTCGGTCTATTAGCCACAACGTTTTCTCTAGTTGTCCAAACGAGATAATTCTTAATTTGGATTAAACTAGAGATATAAGATTACATTTCATATGAAGACATCAAATTTCAATTCTCTCTTTAAGAGTCTCAAAATTTCATGAAGTTGAGAACTGGGTGTAGTACAATGGGTGGATAAATGTAAAATTTGTCTTTAAAATTTAGGGAACATTTGAGATTGATCTAGAGAGATTTTGGCAAAACTGCCTTCTTAAAAGTTGTAGATCCTTCTTTTATCTTTCCAACAGTATATAGTATGAAAATTTTGGACATCTGAGCTAAAGTTATGCCCTTTTTATTGTTCCATCTTAGTTTTGCTATCGTCTTAGTATGACGTCAGCTTCGTCTTCGTATGATGTCAGCTTCGTCTTAGTATGACGTCAGCATCGTCATAGTATGACGTCAACATTATCTTAGTTTAACCTTTTGCTTCCTTCTTCTATTCCATTTTTGACCCTCTTAGAGGTCGAATCTCACTTCGAGTTGTAGCTCTTGAAGTCTTCTTTCCAACCATGTAAAGAACACCTTAATCCGATATCTGTAGGGAAAGTTATGGAAATTTTCCCAACCTTGTATCATATGATGACATCACTTCGTCTTAAAATTGCGTCATGTTGTCTGTTCCACCCTTCAAATGAAAGAATTTTTCTTCAGGTCTTCATGAGAGTTGTAGATCGTGAAGGTCTCTTTCAAATTGTCTAAACAAGAAATCAATCCGACATCTGTAGCAAAAGTTATGGCAATTGTGCCAAGACATGTACAATATGAGTGAGGGCATAAACAGATTGAATTCTTTTGGCCATAACTTCTTCTCTAGGCACCCAATTGACTTGATTCTTGAACCATTGGACTCGTAATACATTTCTCTACATCTTCACCAAAAATTACAGCTATCTTAAATGAAGTGAGAAAGATTGAGTGAAAAACGTGGGGCGGGTATAGTGAGTGTACACTTAAATGGTATGAACTGGTATTATTCCACATAACATACTTTAGTATTTTGATGATTTCTGGATCGGTAGAGCTCCAAATGAGATGATTTATGATTTGTAGTGAACTAGAGACATGGAGCTACAAATGGTATAAAGAAATGGGAATCTAATTCAATCTTTAAGATGTCTAAATTTTATATGGAAGTTATGCATAGTATACTATTATGGACAAGAGCAGTCCGAAAATGTTTGAAGTATATCTTTTAAATCTCTAAACCAAATTGAATGATTTAGGTGGCATTAGAAACTTAAGACAATGGGAATATTTTCTGGAAGAAAGTGTTATATTAGAATGTTCAAGGGTACTGTTGGCAAGACACTTAAGTATAAAAGGCATAATGCATAAATGGAAGGGAAAATGGGACAATTCTTAATCATTAAGGGTATAGTTAGAAGAAGAAGTGTTGTCTTGCTTATAAATGAAGAAGAAAAATGTGAATGTAAGGATAAGCAGCATAGAATAACAAAAATGAGTAAGAAAGAGAAAGAGAGTTGGTGACTTGAGGGAAAAGAAGAGAGTTGAGCTAGGGTTTAATTCTTCTTCATCTTCAAGAAAGATTTTGAAGTTGATCCAGAAGAGAAAAAGGAAGAGGAAGGAAAGAGCTTCCATTTGAGCTAAAGATCTCTTCATTTGGTGAATAATTAAGGTGAGATCATTTGGAATCTTTTGGATTTTTGGAAGGATTCTGGTTCATGGAGTTTAGAAAATTCTTGGGTTCAAGTATTCTAGAATCAATTGTTGTGATTTTGCATTGTGGGATTTTTTTCAATTGGATTTCTATTGGATGATAATTTGGATACTATGAGGTCATGTGAGGTTAGAAAAGAGATAATGAGAAATTGAGTTATGTTATAAAGTATCCAAGTGTTCTTAAGGTGTAAGCTTATGAATAAGCTAGACACATGCAAAGGGTAAAGATTGGAAGGAGAATTTGTAATGATCATGTACAAATGAAGTGTAAAGCTAAGTTCAATTAAACATATATGAATTATGAAATGGGAATGAGCTTAATATGTAATTTAGAACATATACCCAAGATTGTCATTGAACATGCATTATACATAGACCATATAACTATTTGGGCATAAATGAGTTTTGTAACGGGTGGGAATTGTGCATGGCATAAATTGTGATGTGCAGGTTAAACATCTGCATACAGGCATATCCAAAATTTGGAAGCAACTGCTATTTTGGAGTGTACTGTGAATAGACCTAGATGATTTTACTTTATTGTTTTTTTATTTATGTTATAAATTAAGTGATTATGAATAATTATGAATGTGATTTGACTGTTGAATTCTTTATAATGAAGGTCCGATGATCGTGATATATGAATGAGATATTGAAGTGCTAATTGTATGTGAATGTGATAATTAAATGTGTTAAGAATCTGTATTTGTATTTGTATATATGAATGAAAGTGTGAATTGGTGGAATGCCGGACTAAGGTCCGATAATATGAGAAAGTGATTGAATGGGATATGCAATTGTGAGTGATGCATTCCATTGCATGAATGAATGAAATATAATGGCAGTTGTGACCAGAGTAGCCAACCATTAGAGCTCAAAGCTCAACGAGTGAAAATGAGCCTCGAGCTTAAAAGTGATTCAGAGCCTCAGGGTCAACGTTTAATGAGCCCTATATGGGACAGTTATCAATAAGCCCTACATGGGACAGTTTGGGCACTTGGTCACAACAAAATAACAAATGAAAAGTGAGTCTCATGTGCATTGCATATGCATAATATGAATCATTAAGTGTATTGAGTGTGAAATAATGTGAACTGTGAAATAATATGAAATGTGATATAAAGTGAGATGTGTGAATTATGTATTATGTGACTGGGTGAGCCATTGATGATGGTCACTCACTGAGTTCGCAAAACTCACCCAAAATTTGCAAATATTTTTTAGGACTTAGAAGAATTCCCCGTTGGGCCAACGGGAGTATACCTACAGCATTCAAGTGAAGGATAGAGGTTGTTATCAGTTGGCGTCTGCATCGCATTTCTCTATTTTGTATTGAATTTTATATTCCGTATCTTTTTGTATAAATTTGTATTTCAAAATGATTCGAGTGTTTTGGAATTGTGAAAAGGCCCAAATGGCTATTACAAATTTTGTTGATAGTTTTGTGCTAATTGAAAATGTTTATGAATAAATGTGGGCCCAATTTGAGTATCGATTTCTGCAAAATATGTTATTGATTTTAAAAAAATCTATACCGATTTCTGATTATTTGAGTGCTTTAGCATGTCACCCTCGCGGGGCACGGACTCAGATATCACCCACGATGTCGGGTTCGGGTCATTGCGGGAGTGGGGTGTTACAGTGGATGTCCATTTATGTTTGACCCCGAACATTTCTTGGAGGTTAGAACTATTAAATGCAAAATGGGTAGTGATCAGTTATGAGTAAAGAAAAAGGAGAATTCTTGAATTTGAAGTGTTGGATTTTTGGAAAGGGGAAGCCTGAAAATTTTCGGAGAATGAATAGTGGAGAGTTGGATTTTTGATCTGAAACTTTTATAATTTTTCTGGGTTGATCTAGAGATATTTTGATAAAATTGTCATCAAAAAATTTGTAGTTTATCTTGCTAGCTTTCTAACGCTATAAAGTATGAAATTTTTCGATATCGGGGCTGGAAGTTATGATTATTAGAAGTTGGTGATGCCGCATAGGGTGGACTTTCGGGACAGCCCATTTGATTGAAATTTTGACCCTTAAAGAGGCAAAAATTATTTTTGAGGTCTTTATGGATGTGGTAGGCCTAGAAATCTTCTTTAAAACGGTGGTAGGCCTAGAAATCTTCTTTAAAACGGTCTTTGAACGACCTTAATCCGATATTTCTAGCAAAAGTTATGGGGGTTTGAAGTTGTGATGTCGGGTGAAGAAAGTTTTGCAGGTCCACTGGAGTGTCGCAATTATGCGTGCACACGAATGTGACTCCGCAGGAGCACCCGCGATGTGCACAATCACGACTTTGCAAGACCACCGGATTGTCGCGGTCGTGCACGCGCACGATCGCGACTTCCCTCTTTGGCTTTTTTTTAAAACATATTTTAATCTTTTTACCGTAACTTTGTCGTCTGACCTCCAAATGACCTATTTTTTGAAGCAATGGATTTCTAAAACATTCCTCTATCTCTACACAAAAAATTATAGCTTTTGAATTAATTTGAAAAAGATGGATTGAATCAAAGTGAGAGGATCGGTTAAAAGAGTATGAGTAGAACACGCTTCAGTATTTTGGTGATATCTTGATCTGTAGAGCTTCAAATGTGTTGATTCTTGTTTCTAACTAACCTAGAGACATGGAGCTACAAGTTATCTTAAGGAATTGAATTTCAATTCAGTCCCTAAGACTTTCAATTTCTGCAGTGAAACTGGGTATAGTATAAAGTCTCAGTTTAGTAACAGCCTGAAAGTGTTTAGGCCATAACTTTTAGATTTCCGAACCCAATTGAATAATTTTGGTGTCATTGGAAACATAAGACAATGGATAACATTTTCTTAGAAGGAAGAGCTATCAAATTCCTTCAATTTAATGATTAGAAAAAGGTTTTAATTTTTAGGAAGGAGTTAAGCATGATTTTAAATAATTTTGAGGTTTTGCTAGACTAATTATTTTATTTGGAGTTAATTATTGTGTTAATGTTGGTAGGATTTTAAAATATGGTTTGGTTAAATAAAGTATCAAGAGTGTATATGTATGAGGGCTTTTTGGGAAGATCACTTAAGCATTTAAGTTACAAGGCTTACATGTAAGGGTAAATTGGTCATTGTTCACTCAT
>JANIHZ010000007.1:54931511-54953841 GCA_027478365.1 Erythroxylum rufum
TAATCTAGGTAGATTGAGTGAAATTTGCCTATTTGAGAGATGAGCGAAACACTTATACCCTATGAGAGCTCTACTATATTTCTTTTGCTTCTATCTTGCTATGTCTCTTGTGTTAGTTTCTTTGCACCGAAGCATTTTATGACTGTTGGTTGATTAAGGATAGAGGTTGTTTCAGTTAACTGCATATTCTTGCTTTGTCGGTTTTATGTTTGCTTGTATTGAGTTTAACTGTGGGATTTCTTTACTGATAATTTGCCCAGGAGTGCAAAAGGCTAAGTGTGGGGGAGTTGACAAACTCATTTATTCAAATATAATTTTATATCTTTTGGACGAGTTTTTGTCACTAAATTGGTCTTTATAGCTTTATTTGATTATTATTTGAATTATTGTACCTTACATTTAATTTTTGTTTATAGGAGCAAAAATTGTCGTTTTTGATTTAACTGAGATAAATTAATTTTTAGACAATTGATGCTACATTATTTGTATTTTTTTATTGTAGGTTAGTTGAAGAAATTGAAGTTCAAAATATTAAGAAGTAGTGATCAAAGCACAATTTACGTAGAAGACAAAATGTGAGGATGTGTGTCTAGTTGTATGAGTGCTCAGGTATGGGGGTGGATCAAGAGTATGATTGGATTGTTGGGTGTGTTGGTTGTGCTGCGTGAAAAAAACAAGGAATAAAAATCAAAAGAAAGAAGTTGGGTCTTGTTGTGTTGTCTGTGGAGCGTGTGTGGGCCAAGAATAATAATATATATGATGGTAGGTAATTTGAGTGGAGGGGAGTTAATGAACGTGGCTGGTCTCTGCTGTGAAGGTGTGAAGCTGGTCTACGTGTGTGCAAAAAGGCTGAAAACAAATAAGAAAATAACGTGAAGAGTGGGGATGTGTTGGAGAATAATTATGAGCAGCTGGCATTAAGTGGAGACGTAAGTGGTGGGTTGCTTGTGTGAGTTGCTGGAAAAAGAACATAAAAAGAAGAGAACATGCGTTGGCTTGTTGAGTGGATATGTGGAGGCAGAAACTAGTGGGGCGTTGGGGGAGGTGTTGTGTTGTCTTAGTGAGTGTTCTGTTGTGTTGGGCGTTAGTTGAGTGCTTGGTTTGTGAGTGTTGTGTGCAGATATAGAAAAAAATAAGGAGAGGTAGTAGCTGTTAACATTAAAGAGTGGAGTTGAACATTGTGTGAGGGTGTTGTGAGAGGAGCTGTGTTGTGCGTGGATGTATTTTGGAGTGTGTGTAAGTAGCTTAGAGAAAAATAAGAATGAAGTGTGTGCTGCCTATTGTGTGTGAGTGAGTTTAACGTGAATGGAAGTTGTGTAGTTGGCTTTGTGAGTGGGTTTTCGGTGGTTTTGTGTGAGTTGGTGTGCAGCTGGAGTGAGAGCAAAAACCTTTGTGTAGTTGGTCTGAGACGTGGACATCTGCTTGTGAGGCGTGGTCTTAGATTGTGAAGCATATGTGTTGTGCGTGTGTGAAGGGCTGTGAGAGAGGAAGCTGGTGCATTGTGAGTGACGTGAGTGTGCTGTTTAGTGAGGTGTGTGAGCGTGAACAAGGAGACAGAAGGGTGTTGAGTGTTTTGTGTGAGTGTGAGTAGTTTGGAGATAAAATAGAGTGGATGAAGTGCGTTGAAGAGGAGTGTTTTTGGAGAGGAAATAAAACTAGACAAGAAGAGTATCACGATATACAAGTGCAGTGGGATGTTTTGTGAGTAGTTTTGAAAAAAAAAATAAAGAAGGAGCTAGCTGGTGGAGAAGTAGACGTGTGCTGTGCTTGTGAGGAGACTGCGTGAGTTGCTGTCTTGAAGAAGAGAAGGTGTGGCAGGCAAGGTGTTAACAAAAGAGGGAATAGGTTTCGGTGTTTGTCCTCATTCTTCTAAAATCAGAAACCATCATCTTCCACCTTTCATGGATGACCGTCGGAGCTCAAGATTGGCAGCATCTCTAATGAATTTTCTTGGCTAATTCATCCTAATCCTTCGGCTCAATGGCAAAGGCAGGAGCTTGGCGTTTTTATAGGGGAGTTTAATCTGCAATTATTTTCTGTCCATTTAATTATTTAGTAATTTATAGATCTTACTATTTAATTATTTGGAGTTGTGTTTTGTGACTGAATTATTGTTTGGCGATTGATATTGTGTTGATTTCGGATTTAATTTCATTACTTTGTTTTGGGTCAAAACTTTGTATTGAGATTTTAGCGAAATTGGTAATTATTCAAGGTGGCTTGAATTATTTGGAACATTTTATCTGTTGCTGGCATAAATTCTGTTTAAGCGTAAAAATCGAGCATTGGTGTTAGTATCCTTAGTTCTATTTTATTAATCTGGTGGCAGTTAGTAAATTGGAATTTTTGGAAAATATTTTTTTATAACAATTCGAGGTGGCTCGGTTGTTAAATTTAAAGCTCGATTTTAATTCTTGATTTAATTGTTTTAAACTCCCATATCTGTTTGAGTGATGATTGCCTGCGTTATTGAACCGGAGGATTGTGTTTATTATTAATTACTTGCGTTTGTTTTCTTATTTTAATTCACTCATTGTCATTTCATATTTCTCATTTAAAATTTTAAAACACCAAAAACAAGTCCTTTGCATTTATTTTATTTCGTTGCAATTTTAGCGGTAATTGTTAAAATCAACCCCATTTTACAGTTTAGTTTGCATTGCATCTAGTAACTTAGGAAATTAATTTCACTTTTGGTTCCTCAAGAGAACGACCCGAGGTTGCGCTATACGCTGGTTAAATTTTTTGAAGTAACCTCAAGGCGACAATCGGACGAAAAAGGTTATTTCAGATGGCTTAAACCTTGCTTTCTTCCAAAAATTATGGAGCATTCTAGGTGGTGACATCTGTAACGCTTATCGTGATTGGCTTCAACAAGGTACCCTTCCACGATCTTTGGCTAATACTCTTTTTGTCTTGATCCCAAAGTGTGATAATCCTATGCATGTTACCGAATTTAAACCAATTGCGTTATGCAATGTGCTCTATACGATATTGTCTAAAGCATTAGCCACTCGATTGAAGCTTATTTTGTCTAAGATTATCTCTTTAAACCAATTTGCTTTTATTTGTGGAAGATTAATTACGGATAATTTTATTGTGGCCTTTGAGACTTTACATGGGTTGAAACAATGGCCTAAGGGAAACTCGGGTTCTTGTGCACTAAAGATTGATATAGCAAGAGCCTATGACAGGGTCAGTTGGGAATATTTGTTTGCTATGTTGTCAGCTCTGGGGTTTTCTGTTATTTGGATTCAATGGATGAGGATGTGTGTCACTAACATTAGCTATCTGATTTCGGTTAATGGCAAAGAGGTTGGCCCTATCGTCCCGAGCCGGGGGCTAAAACAAGGGGATCCTATCTCTCCCTATTTGTTTCTGATTGTAGCAGAGGGACTCTCACTTCTGTTACTAAATGGTGAAAGGCATGGAGTGATTCATGGTTGCCGGGCAAAGTTAGGTTGTCCCAGGATCTCACATCTATTCTGACTCACTGCTTTTCTTTAATGACTCGGTCTCTGAAGCTACCCATATTAAAAGCATTCTGGGCGTTTATGAAGAAGCTTCTGGTCAGTCCATCAATTATGGTAAGTCTGGTATTCTTTTTAGCCCTTGTATTGCACCAGATGTTAAGCAGGCCGTTTCCGATTTACTTGGAGTGCAATTACCTTTGGGCCATAGTAACTATTTGGGCTTACCTTCTCTAATAGGACGTAGTAAGCGGCAAATTTTCTCGTTTCTTAAAGACAGGATCTAGAAGTGTATAAACAATTGGAACAACCGTTTTTTGTCACGGCCAGGTAGGGAGATCTTAATCAAGGCTGTCACACAGGTTATTCCAACTTATTGCATGAATGTCTTTCTTATCGCGGCTGCTACTTGTCACGAGCTCCAAGTTCTGATGAATAAATTTTGGTGGGGTGGAGGTCAGGAGGACAATAGAGGTATCAATTGGTTGTCATGGGATCATATATGTTGTGAGAAGTCGGTAGGTCGTATGGGTTTTAGAGACCTCCGATGTTTTAACACTGCTCTTTTGGGGAAACAAGGGTGGAGACTTATGGTTGGCACTAACACTCTTTCGTATCAGGTTCTCAAAGCTAAATATTTCCCTCGTGGGGATTTTTTAACAGCTCAGTTGGGTACCAACTATAGCTTAGTATAGAAAAGTGTATTGTTTGCTCAAAAAGTGTTGTTAAGGGGGGTAAGGTGGAGGGTCAGGGATGGCCAAAGTATCTATGTTAATAGGGATCCCTGGATTCCAAAGGCTGGTAGCTTCCATCCAGACGACGGGCCTATGGCTGTTCATGATGCTATAAGGGTATGTGACTTATTCATCAACAGGGAGAGGAGATGGGACTCCGAGAAGTTTCTGTCATATTTCAGTATTGGTGACATGCAAGCTATCCTAGGCATCCCCCTGAGCATTAGCCCCAAACCGGATAAAATCATTTAGACTTGTGACAAAAAAGGAATTTACTTGGTTAAAACTGCTTATTATGAGGCGCTTGCGGATTTGGGAGTTAGAGGACAACGGTTGTCTAGAATTGTATGGAAGAAAATCTGGTCTCTTGAATCTTCAAAAGTCCGTGACTTCCTATGGTGATGTTGTCGTGAAGTGTTACCAACTAAAGATAATTTGCACCAACAAGGAGTGGATGTTGACTTGAAATGCTTGTTTTGCCATGAAAATGAATCCATGAAGTATGTGTTTCTTGAATGTCCTATGGCTATGGAGTTATGGAGGTTAACGGGTTTGTATCTAATATCCTCTTTATCATCTTTTCAGGACCTTTTTACCTATGTTATTGAGACAGCAGGAAGAGATCGTGCCGCTAGAGTCAGTATTTAGGCATGGAAGCTATGGTCCGCAAGGAATGAAAAACTATGGCATGATAAACGAGTTACGCCACAACACATTCATACCCAAGCTAATTCTTACTATTCGGACTTCAAGGAGCTGCTGTCCGCTGGAACTCCTCAGAATGCTGCTCCCAGTCTACCGTTATGTTTTTGGACAGCAGCAGTATTGATGTTGTCATCTAATTGGTTGGCTTTCATTGATGGCTCGATATTTGCACATGTTGGCTTCCTTGGTTTTGGCATTTTGTTTGAGGATGGAGAAGGCTATTTTTCGTTGGCCCTTTCTGGCTATGATGAAGGCAATGGAGGTCTCACGATAGCAGAGGCACTTGCTCTTCGGCAGTGTTTGTTGTTTGCTCGTGATGGTATGCCACAAGCTGGTTCTATTTTTATTGATAATCAGCTCTTTATCCATGCTTTGAACATCAGTTCTTTGGATTTTTCCTATTTTAGTCTTATAATTTTGGACTGTAAGAATATTTTATGCGCTAAGGATAATATCTCTATTTCTTAGATTAGGGGCTCGGAAAATAGGGGAGCCCACTCTCTTGCTAGGGCGTTTGTTCTCCATAATTGCTTTCAAGTTTGGGTTAATATGCGAAATTGTGTCTTGAATCATTATTTTTTGAGATAAATGTTATTCTCTCTTTTTAAAAAAATACAATTTTATTATCATGTCAAAAATAATTATAAATATATTTAACATCAAATTTTCTTTTTAATGAGTTTTTTAAAAAATAATTTTTATTAAAATTTTAATTATAAGCTTTATACTAAAACAAAAACAAAGTTAATTCATATATTATCATTACCACCTGCTTCATAAACGGTAGAACTCAAGTTTGAAACCCTCAGCAGCGGGGTCAAATGGCCTTATCTTTCTCCATCTTTGAACTCCATTCCCTCACTAAACTACTCTCCTTCTCTTCCCAACTACCACCTCTCTATAAAGCTCACACCTTTACTTCTGTTTCAATCCCCAACCATGTCAGAAGACCAATAGGGACTGTTGCGCAGTCCAACAAATCCCAGAACAACGTTGTTGCCCAGTCCACCAAATCCCAGAACGGTAACGTCAAGAACGTGGAATCTGCTTCTAAAAGCCAGAAGAAGAAACGGAAGAAGAAAAAGAATGAAAATTTGGACAATTTAAGGGATGTTGAGATTGTGGAGCGTGGCAGCGTTGATGATGCTGTGGATGATCAGAACGGTGGTGACGCCAAGTCGGTGCCTTTTCTTCATCAAAGCATGCCTTTACCGAAACCTCCAGCTGGGTTTGTGGTGGATGAAGCTGGGAGAGTTGTCATGGCTTCCAACAAACGCCTTGCCACCATTGTTAGTTCTTTCCAACCTTTTCCTTGCTTTTCTCTTTTTCTATCTGTACTTGCCATTTACCCTCTTCTCAAAAGTTGGTTTCTCTTATTCATTTGCTTGCAGTAGTAGCTATTAATCTTATGACCGTTTGTTTCACTCGTGAATGCAAGTTTCTGAGGTTGTATTGACAGGTTGATCCCTCCAATAATAGCCCATTAGAGTGCGTTATAAGGAGGGTTTTTAGAAATTCAAAAGGGGATGAATGCTTGCTACTTTGCCCAGTTGATACGTAAGTAATTACGGCCAATTTTGAACTGCAAATTTAAGAAAATTTAGGTTTCATATCTATGGTTTTTTTGTTTGCAGGCCTGTTCAAATATTAAAGAGCACAAATGTTGAAGGATGGTCAGCTGTATGTTTTTCCAGTTTTAATTAGTATGCTTTTTGATTTTGAAACTGATTATTAGTCTATTCAATAATGTATTCTTTTTATTTAGGATTATAGTAGGTAATTAGTTTTGGCATGTACATTGCTTCTTCCATTTTTAATGTTCTTGAAATAATCATTGGAAAGGTAAGGAAAGGAGTTTTTGGAAAATTCTTTGTTTCTGACTTTTGGTGGAGGAATTGTTTATCTGTCCTTTAACGGATTGCAATTACTTTGCTAGTTTTACACACTTCTTGATCCTGCAGTTTGAAATTCAGTGAAAATGACTAAATGTGAGGGAGCTCTCGATAGGTTGAATTTTTAGTATTTTCCATGCAGAGAAAACACCTTTTTTTTTCCACTCGGTTCATCACTCATATTTGCCCTCTACAGTTTTACTTCGAAGTTAAACTGCTTTGTAATCCTCTTCTACTATTTTAGGTTAGTGATGAAGAAGTTGAGGGAATACTTCCAGCTGTTGCATATGCTCTGGCCAAGATACATATGCATCTGGTGCATAGTGGGTATAAGATGATTCAAAGTTTAGCTGATTCAATATAATCCACATCCCCATGTTTTCTTTTTCTTTTTTCTTTGGTTAATGGTTTATTTTTGTCGTTGTTCTCTTAACAGATTCTGTTATACAGCACGAGGAGGATTTTGTTACTCAGAAGATAACATATTTGATATCCGGACAGGTAATTCCCTTTCTGCAGACTTTTTAAATCCGTTTCATACAATAAAATTCCCAAAGTAGACAACTTGATCTGGAATTTCTTGAGTGTCCTTTCGGCTTTTTGTGGCAAAGTTGGGGAAAGGTTCTCTGCATCACCTTTTATGGTACATGACTTAGCTTATTTTGAAAAGTCATAGATTTATGTGGGAAGTTTATTTTATTTTCTTTGAATTATAACTATTTATTTCTCCTTAGTGAACTTGCCAAAAATTGATCCTTTAACAAGCATAGATGATGCAAACCTTAATCCTGTTTATTTGTGTAGTGCATTGTGTACAGACCATGCACTGAATGTGGTTTATTTTGGTACATGATCATTGTGTCCTTGATATTGCATTGTCTTTATTGTTTTGCTTAATAAATTTTCTTTAATCTCATTGATTAATTGATCAGTATTTATATTTCCTTTGTGTTTTTGTCTGTATCTCTTTCTTTTTCTTTGGTGACATCTTCTCTATGTGCTATTGCTCTGTTTCCTTGCTACAAATGACATGAAGAAATGGTTCATCAGTACCTTTTGTAGTCTTCATACACCTATTTGACATTTAGTTCTTGGAGGCCTTTACATGTGATATCTTATTCTTTCACTCCTCAAGCAATGTATGTAGACGATGGATCTAGTTCCTCTTGTCTGAATCCAGCCAATCAAAAACATTCATCTTTATTTTTCTTTTTGGTGATAAAACAAATTGTGGATTTTGATTGATTCTAAAATTAAGGAACATTCAGGCTTCCAATTTCTTGCAGTATGGCTTAAGATCTTCTCCTTGAACGTCATATTGAACTGAAGGTTGCTTTATAATGCTGCAGATGATGGTCAGGATATAGATGGCATGCCGAATGAAGGTGTAGAAATTACATGCTTCCACCTGGTGGTATTTTAGCCTGAGTTTCGTGAACACTTATTCTTATTGTTTATGGATTGTTATTGGTTGCCTATTGCTTAATGCTGGATGAAATTATCTGAAGCTTGCTCCATAATCTGTGAAAGTATGAAGAACCCTTTTAGTGCGATGTATTAGTAAACCACACGAGACTTTTCTTTAAACAACATCATTTCATTTTCCTATTCAATTTTAGGAATCACACATCATTTTTGTTCTCTTGAAGTGCCTAGTTAATGTCTATGGCCTAAATACCAGTGTTCAATCATGTTTTCCTGAAGTAGGTTTTGGCATGAAAAATATGCTATGGGTTTAATTTTTCTGTAGTTTCCTTTTTGTTATTTGTAACACCTCCTTTCTTCAAGCTAATGAGGCTTACTGTGGTGATTCTCTTATTTATCGCAGGATGGCGCTCATTTCATGACTTATACTCCATCTGATCCACTTTTGTTCCTTGCAGTAAAGGTAACCAATCAGATATTTAATTCTTCTTGGTTTTGGAGGGATCTTGTTCACTTTTTCTTCGACATAAGCTCTGTTGCAATCTGCTTATCAGAGTTGTTCTTCTGGCAATTCGAAAAGAGATTCCTACTAGGTTCAAGATAGGAAGAACTCAAAATTTCATTTTTCTGGCAATAGCAGGTGTTAAGAAATGAGAAGCTTTCACTTTGCTAAGGACTCAAGAGAAGAAACTAAAGAAGCACAAAACCTAGACTTCTAGAAACACCTAAGTAATCCTGAAACATGTAGGAATCTTTTGTAGACTTGGAAAGTTGACTTTTGGGCCTCAGTCTGTGCTGTTTTCACTTTGATTATGCTTGAAGTTATATCTTATGTGCCATTTATTTCCAAGCGTAAAGCTAAGCCATTGATGAAGATCACAAAATTTGAGCCTCCTAGCATTGAAAATGCCAACTGAACCCTGTTGTATCATCAACACCTGTAATAACATTGTCATGAAACCCTAAATTTACTGAAAGCATAATGGAAGTTATCTTGGAAATCTTAATGGCTGAAGCTTTTGCTTTGCTGCTAATATTAGAAGTCTACATCTTTCTCTGCTCGTCTGTCAGTCATATTTCTTCTTCTTTGGTTTTCTCTCCCGTTCTTTACGCTCACCTATCAAATGTTGTATTTATGGAATTCGAATATGTTTTTGCAGGATCAGAACGGAGAATTGCACATACTTGATGATGTAAAGACATGCTTTCATCATAGAACCTGTTTGTTGTCTTCTTTTGTTTTCTGCTTATATAGTTTGCAGTTTCTGTTGCAAATTAGTTTGTTTTGAGTTGGTTTTTAAGTGTTGTTACATAAGTTCTAATAACATTGAGAGATTGATTGATTTATAGTTGAAGCATGACTTGAGCAACTGTATTATTTCATCTAAAAACAGGATCTTTTGGAGGATCCGTCCATAATAAGCGCTATAGACGAGGAGACAGAGTTCAATGCCCTTGTTGTAAGCAGCCATTTTCTTCCACAGCCATTGATTTGCTAAATGAACTGAATTTATGTTACTGTTTTGCAGGAGGAAGAGGCTGCTCTTTTAGAATCGCTATTGGGTGAAAGATGAACAGTTGCAATTCTCTAGGAAGCAACACATATGTAGGAGTGATTCTTCTAAGACATTCCTCCTGATAATGGCAAAGAACCAAGACATTCCTCATGAGTAGCATATGAAAATTTTGTGTATGTAAAGCTTAATTCATTTCAATGATATTAAGTATACCTTATATTATTTATAACAAATTGAAATTTCGAATATAAAATTTACAATTTACAATTTAAAATATAATTTGTCTTTCTTATTACCCACTACCATTAACACATGAATTGCAAGCTGGTAAATTATGTACAATCAAGGAACTTATGTACAACCTACAAAAAGCTTCGTGCTAGGACTTTGCTTTCTACAGTCACTATCCATTCACGAATGATAGCATTTACTTCTTGTGGCTTCTCATCATGGGGCCAGTGACCTGACATTGAAGATCAAACAGGAAGCCAATTCCTAAATCTTGCCAGGAAGGAAGTTCAGAAGCAGGGTTAAAGGTAACAGGAACCAGACTTACCAGCATCCAATTCCCTGATGACGATGCCAGAACAATGTTCTTTGAGCATAGCCACTTTGGATTTGGAGTCAGAGATTGGATCTTTCATTCCCTAAGAATCGTAAACGGGCGAAATGAATGAAATATCAAGTCGGGAAAATGTAAACTTAGCATGTTTTTCCAGCAGCAAGAGATCCTACCTGTATGATTAGGGTCTTTTCCTTGGAATCTTCCAACAAGAAATTAAGGGGTAGGGAAAGATTGAAACCAAAAATACTTTCCAGGACAACTAGGACGCCAGGATCAGAGGACTTTCGGTGTAGGTTAAGGAGCATCCAATAAAAAAATAATCAAAAGTACTTTTGGATTTAAGCGTGCATATTATGAATTTCGAGGATACAGCTCTTAGCATTTTATGTATAAGCCAGTCGTCGGCTCTCTCCGCCACCTATAAGGCCGGTAACAAAATGAGAATCATGTAAAATTAATTGAAATATGAAAACACCCTAGAGAGAAATTGGAGAACACTCACAGTTGGGTAGCAACTTTTGACAATACTTCTGATGTTCAACCTCAAGTAAAACAAAAGGAATCGTGCCCCTAGCCATGCAGCCCCCGAAGTCTGTCTCTCCTAAACATTTGAAGTGGTAAGAAGAGATGGTTAAAACTGAAATCTAAGAAGACATTATATGATGTGCAGGCAGAATGTCCTTTGCTAGTAGCTACATGTAGCAAAACCATAATTTCCAGAAGCCAAAACAAGTAAATATACAGTGAACTGAGATTATCAGTCAAGTTTAAGGTATTTAAAACTCACTCTGCTGAATTGTAAATAACCATATCCTGGAATAACATCTCCAGCAGTATTGATGAGAATAACAGACTTAGCCAAAGCAGGCCAGAAACATGCAACAATAGCTACTAGATAACCTGGAGAAACAGGGTGATATTAGTGGTATCACTCATGACTGCTGGTAAGATAAGTGAATTACCAACAACATAGGAGAGAGGGAGAGAACTAATTAACAAACTCAATGAATAAAACAAATAAAAGTAGAAAACAGATATCAAATCTGAATATATCAAATGCAGGAAAGGGTAGTCACGAGAAAATAGTAAATTTAGAAATTTAGGTTAAAACTTGAAGCATACCGCCAATAGAGTTCCCTATTAAATGCACTGGCTCACCAACAACTTCAATTATAAAATCTCTTAGCAATTCAGCCCACAGAAGCTCAGTATAGACTATATTTGGCTTTTCTGATTTGCCAAAACCTATGATAGTAATAGCCCAGACTTGGTTTCCACATTCAGAGATGCCATCTATGTTGTCACGATAATGCTCCAAAAATGCACCAAAACCATGTACAAGGAGAACAGCAGGACCCTTCTCACCATCCACAGTATACTGAAAAGTAAATATTTCAATCAAAATTTAAAGGAACACATGGGAGTCATTCCCTTGCTCAAAACATGAGTTTCGTACAGACAGCTCAAAATTAAAATTTTAATGAAAAAAGTCAATCCATTTCCAGCTACACACCTGAACTAAGTGGCCTTTCCATCTCCATATCCTAATAGAAAATGCCACCTCATCATTCAGACTCTTCAAAGCCATAAGCCAATACCACTGCCAAAAAGTTCAGCTGAAATCCATCAAAATACTTGTAAGATCATTATCTTGGAACAAAATAAGGTGAAGTTTTGGGTTAAACTGAAATTCCTGGTTGATATTTAATCAACCAAACATTATACGACATGCACATAATATATCCAAAGTACCTCCATTGAGCAAACAGCATCAGCTGCTGCTGCAACAGTAGCTGTGGAATATCCAAACGGTGATAAAAATCCAGCATTTCTTTCTTTCTCATATTTAATGGCTTCAAAATGTACTCTTCTCCTGGATACAATGCCAAGACAAAGGGCAGGGCCAAAGAGTGCAAAAAATGAAGCTCCCTCCCTACTTTCGGCATTGCGCATCCTCTCGTGTACCCTGAAATGAAATCAAACCAAAAAAAAATTGTTCCCCTGTATTGAAAATTCCATCTTTTAAAAGTGATATGCCTAAGCATAAAATAGTTCTTCTGGAACAAATTAACAACCACATACTCTTGCCAGTCATCCCGAGCTGTTCCTTCCAAATTTCTTAAGTATGCAGCTAGACCGTTGAGTACACTATCGGTCCCACCTCCCACAATCTTCCCACTTTGTGTCACAAAAACAGACTTTTGTGGTCTTTTGATCCGAGCCTGCTTGAAATTCATGCCATTATTGTTCGTTTCCCTAGTTTTTGATAACTTCTTCCGCAATATAGATGCCTCTGACATCTCCACCAAAGACCAATTTTCTTTCGATTTAACATTAGTATGATGATTCATAAACTTCTTGATGTCATCCATGGAAGGAAGAGAACCTGATGGATTATTCAGTAATTTCTGTCATCCTCTCCAAATGCAAACTACTATTACGTATAGTTCAAACCATGTCTTAATTTGTCACTAATGAAGAAATCTCATTTTTTTAATGGATGCGGCAAGTATGCCTTAATATAATGGCAACTTACCCCAGTCCAATTTTAAATCCGCACTTGGCAACGCTGGAAGCAGAACTGGTGAAGTTATCCCCAACTGGAGTTTGGTAAAATCAGCATAAGAATCAGGCAAGTCCTTTAGATCCTGCACAAAATAAAGATACACCAGAAGGTATCAAAATACAGACTCATGTATACACATTACCTAATTATTGAGAAGAAGAGTACCTTAATATCGTAAAATGGAGTCCGCCATCGTACAATTTTTAGCTTCTCATCAAGCAAAGCTGATTGTTCTACGGTTTCTTCCACAATATCTAATATCTGGCGAAGGTGGTATTCTACCTCTTCTTCAGCAAAGACATTCGTAACTTTAAACTGCTCAGAATGAATTCAAAACGAAGTGAGTTTGACAGATTCATAAAGGCCTCTTCTCATTGAAGAGCTCTAAATATTCTCCATGGATGCATGCACAAAATTAAAACCTGTTGCACAATGTTTCCGATGACACTCTCTGCACCCCCAAACCTGACCATTAAATTGGATCCCCGTTCCTTCAACGACTTTCTTAAATCTTCAAGTGCAAACAGCACCATCTCCAGCATTTCATCATCGAAACCTACACAAATTAGAAACTTGCGTTGAGCCCAGAGAACGAATCAAATTCCACATTCCTCCAACACAAGCCAGACATTGAAGTAATCAAGTGCTACTTATCAAATGGACATTTTACGAAAAGACAGCTCACGAGAAAGAATCCGGCGATCGAAAACGTAAAGAGGGACTAAAGCATTAAACTTGGCGGCCTCGACGAGGCCAGGGTGATCATCGATGCGAAGGTCTTGCTTGAACCAGAGAACCGCCGCCGAACGAGCTCTCGCTCCTCCATTGCTAGGCAGCGTAATCGAGCACCGGCACTGTGTCCTCCGGCGAAAGTGGAGATTTGGCGGGAAGGGAAGGCGCGAAGAGGAGAGGACGGCCATCTGAAGGAAGAGAGTACGTTACAACAGTCCATGAAGTGAACTAAGGGAAGGTGATTTGGGGATTTTGTCTTTTCAATTCCGCGAGGGTTCAAGTTTCGCAGACAAAAGAGAGAAAATCCAAACTTTTGGAGTAGAAAATTTGGAAAATCGGACAGCTACTCAATATAGTGGAGAAGAGTGAGCCACGACTCGCGAGAATTTCAAATGTGGCCTTTTATCTTTTATTATATTTAATTCAATTAAAAATTAATAAAAATTTTTAATTGAGTTTAAGCCAAAATTAAAAAATATATATTTTATTTGTGTTTTCAAATTAAAGATTTGGTTCAATAAATTAATAAAAATTTAAATTTATTAAATTTTGCATTAATTTAAAATAATTTTGGTTTTGATACGTCTAATCAGATTTTAAATTTTTTTGATAATTTTGCAAAAAAGATCCTTATTTTTAAAAATTTTCGGTAATGACCAATATTTGGCTGATATTTTAAATACTCTCCGGCACCATCCGAAACAGGGCGATATCAACCTGTATTTAAACCCGGTACGACTAGCCCTTATTTCGTACCAGTTTTAGCTCGGTATGGTACAAAACGATATTCAATATATTGTCCAAGGATATGAATACCGTACTGTACCGGCCAAAAAACAGTTTGGTACATATTTTTTAGGTATCGGCCAAAAATACTGGTCGGTATTGGTTGTTTTCGGTCGATATTAGCCGGTACAGTAAATATCGGAAATTTTCAGTCGGAGCCGTTAAATGAAGAAAGTTCGAGGACCATTTTGCAATTTTTGAAAAATCTAACCCTAAACACCCCCCGCGACTGCAGAATGCCTCTCATCTCTCTCTCGCTCGTCTCTCAATCTCACCCACTCTCACCGTCTCTCACTCCCGCTGTCGACGTCTCGCCATTGTTGTGTCGCCTTCCTCAGCCTCGTCTGACCTCGGCTCCTCCTCCTCTGTCGTGGTCTCGCCGTCTTCATCTTCAACCTTCCTCCACACCCGAAGACGCCACCGCCCGCTACAGTCGTCACCGTCGCAGCTCAGGACCACCGCACCACCACACCCGTAATTTGTTTCTGGGTGTGTGTTTTTCTGTCTGTTTTCGAAATTTTCCTACTATATTGAATTTTTTATTGTGTTGGATTATGGATTTCTGGTTTGATTTGTTGAATGCCGATGGTATTGGGGTTGCTTGTATTTCTGAATTGGTTGGATTTTGGATTCTGGTGTTGAATATTGAAGTTGGAATTGGTAATGCTGACGGTGTTGATTCTGTTGAAGCCTTGAAGCTGAAGGGGTTTTGTGATTTGTCACGGTATTGGAGTTGGGTGTATACTGTATAGTGTTATTAGTGGATATGAATATGTTAGATTTTGGATTGTTGAAGTTAATGATCACGGTGTATTGTTGAAGTTAATTCTGTATTTTTGATTTGGAAATTGGAAATGGGTATAGTTGACTGTGAAAATTGGAAATGACAATTAATAATTTCATATTAAATTATTAATTGTCATTGTGATATCTCGTTGTTTCTTGAAGTTTCAATTCTTGGTAGGTGTTATTTCTTGATGCTTTGGAATGAATTTTGCCTTCCATTACTCAACTGTTGGGTGTTTTATTTTGTCTGCTCATTAATTGCATAATTGAGATATATTGTTGTTTTCAAGTTGCTTCTACAGATAATCTCTGTAGTGGGATCTTGTAATTAGTTTTTCTCTTTTGAATTATGTGATTGTGTAGTAGTAGTTTGACTCATGAGCCAATTTTTATTTCATGTGCGGCATGGCTTAGTTCATGAGGAAACCGATTCAGTTAGGGATATATTTCATATTGCGTAGCACCTAATCATTAAAATGCCATGTAACTACAGGTTTTCGAGATT
This sequence comes from Erythroxylum rufum, assembly GCA_027478365.1. NCBI lineage: Eukaryota > Viridiplantae > Streptophyta > Magnoliopsida > Malpighiales > Erythroxylaceae > Erythroxylum > Erythroxylum rufum. The sequence goes on from JANIHZ010000007.1 coordinate 54,947,195, forward strand.
TTTACTTCTGTCATCTTTCGAGTTAATGTTATATGTTACCTCATCAAAAATCAGGAATCAATTAGCCAATATGGAGGCGAGATTTTTCCGTTTTCTCAAGATTGTGGGTGTTGGGTACAAAGCAAGAGCAGAAGTAGAGGGACGCCTTTTGCTTCTAAAATTGGGTTACAGCCATGAAGTTGAACTTACTGTTCCACCTGCAGTTCGAGTTTTCTGCTTCAAAAACAACGTAATTTGCTGCACCGTTTGACAAGCAAAGGGTACACCAGTTTGCCTCTGCAGTTCGTAGCTGCAAGCCACCTGAAGTGTACAAAGGCAAAGGCATAATGTACGTTGATGAAGTGATCAAGAAAAAGCAAGGAAAGAAGTCAAAATGATTTTGGAAAAAGGCAAAGTAAGCTGTTATATTGTTTGATGTTTTGCTGCATAGCTAGAGAACTTCTACACTTGATGATATTTTGCTTTATAGCTGGAACTGCAACATCTAATCATATTTTTGCTTGCTTCTGAACTTGATGAGAGCGTTGGAGAGAGTAATGGACCTATGATATATCAGATTCAAACAGAAATTTCAATTGATCAGGGAAACATGAGCATTGCCAAATATTATACAAAATTCAAGAAACTTTGGGATGAGTTGAATTTTTTACTGCCAATTCCAGAATGTACGTGGTGCATCAAAAACTACAGCTGATTTAAAGCAGATGAGCAAATTAATTCAGTTTTTGATGGGTTTAAATGATTCATTTGATCATGTCAAAAATTAAATTCTTCTTATGGATCTTATTGCTTGTGTGAATAAAGCCTATTCGATGATATTACAAGTTGAGAATCAGAGGGAAGTGCATGATGTGGAGGAAGTTTTTGAGCATAATGCATTATTGGCCAGGGGATACGGTTTCAAGAAGGATGGAAGAAACGAAAACAAACGATGGAACGTCAAGAGCATAGAGGCTAAGAAAGACAGATACTGTGTTTACTGCATAACAGAGGGACATTTGAAGGAAACTTGCTTCAAATTACATGAATATCCAGATTGGTATAAGAATAGCAAGCAACAAAAAGGAAAGAAATAACCACGAGAAATGGCAAATTTTGTTGACACGCCATTTGAAGGAGCTGAAACAATTGAGATTATTCAGAAATCACCTGGCTAGTCTGCAGAAATTACAAATGTTATCCAAGAAGAGGTTATGAAATACATGAAAGGAATGAATATGGGTGAGGATAGTCGCTGACTTAATTTTGCTCATCTGACAGATTTTGCAGGTTCTGCACTCAACTTTGCTTTCAATTCATTCAACTTTATAGAACCAGGTTCATGGATAATTGATACAGGAGCCTTAAACCACATGACATCAGCTTTTTAATCAACCTAAAATCCCAAAAGAATATACACCAGTTTTTTTTAACAGATGGATCAGTTAAATTGGTTCATCAGATGGGGGATATAACCATTAGCTCTTCTCTCAAACTAACTACTGCTCTTCATATACCCAGTTTTAAGTTCAACCTACTTTCAGTTCATAAGCTTACTAACATGTCTGGTTTTAGAATCACGTTCTACCCTTCCTTTTGTATGTTTCAAGACCTGCTGACTCAGAATATTTTAGGAGTTGAACGAGTTAAGGGAAGTCTTTACATTCTAGACAAATCTAGTTTCTCACAAGATACAATTGATTATGTTGTTCAAGATGCAAAGATGGCGAGATTTCATATTCAGCAATAGGCAGCATGTACGTTTACTGACCATATAAATAAAAGATCTTGGACTGATTTTCAACTTTGGCACAACAGATTGGGTCATGCTCCTTATTCTGTCATAAAACGTATTGATGGCATTACTTCTGGTGATTCACTACATTTACCTCTATGTGATGTTTGTCCTCTATCCAAACAACACCGTTTACCATTCTCCAACAGCCAAACCACTTCAGCCCACATTTTTTCTGTGTCATATAGACCTATGGGGACCATATAGAATCTCTTCTTTTTCAGGAGCTCACTATATCTTGACTATTGTTGATGATTTTAGTAAGGCTACATGGACTCTTCTACTCAACCATAAGACACAAACCGTTAAAAATCTTACCCACTTTCTCAGCTTCATTGAAAACCAATTTCAAAGCACTGTTAATTGTTAAAGCCATAAGAAGTGATAATGGAAGTGAATTTGTCAATACAAATTGTTCCCATATTTTCAAAACCAAAGGCATTATACATCAACAATCACGTTCATACACCCCTCAACAAAATGGGGTTGGTGAATGAAAACACAAACATCTGTTACAGATTGCTCGATCTCTTGTTTCAAAGTAAGATGCCAAAGAAATTATGGGGAGATTCAATTTTGGTGGCTACTTACATCATCAACCGACTACCTCCACCTGTTTTATCTTGGAAAACTTCATATCAGCGGCTCTATAGTAAGCCACCGAGGTATGATCATCTTTAAGACTTTCGGATGTCTTTGTTATGCCACAAATACATTGCCTCGTAAGGATAAATTTGACGAAAGAGCTTTCGAGTGTGTTTTTATTGGCTGTCTATTGGTCGGAAGGCATTCAATTTGTTTGATCTTGATACCCACAAAACCTTTGTTTCCAGAGATGATGTGTTTCATGAATCAATATTTCCTTATGCTCAAGCCTTAACCAACGTCACACGACAACATCATTCCACACCTCTGCCCTTGATTTCTCATGTTGATCCTTCTTTCACACTTCCAACTGATTTTCGTTATGTCCCTACAGTCCCAACTAGTAATGATACACCAGTTCCTCTCCTTCCAGCTGAAACATGTTCTGCCCCACCTATTAATGATACACCAAGTTCTTCAGTCCCAGCTGCATTACCAGTTTCAGATTCTACCCCAGATATTTCTCCATCTTCCCTACCTCACTTGCATGTTTGGAAAAGCACAAGAGTCAAATTCCATCTTCAAGATTAAAGGATTATGTCTCGAATGTAAATACTTCTCCATATGAATTCCCCTCTGCTGCTGGAATTTTCTCAGATCAGTTACCTTCCTCAGGTATGTCCTATACTCCTCCCACTTTTCCGTTTATTCAATCACCTTGTTTTACCTCATCATATTTGAATTTCTTGGCAAATATATCAAGTATTCATGAACCTCGTAGCTATAATCAAGCTAAATTGTTTTCATCTTACTTTTATTAATGTTAAATAAAAACTACAGTGCTACTACTCTAAATCCAAATATGTGCTTATCACCCTCCAATTCAGTCAAATATTAGTCATACAATTAAGAACAGGATACAATTAAAACTCCAATTCCTTATCAATATATACAATCACCATTAGTTCTTTTAGTTGCTGAGTATCAGCAATCAAACTACCATAATTATAAGTACAACATTGTTCAAACATACGCTATTAACATACTGAAGCAGTTTCTTCTTATCTTCATAAGCTCACTAGGCAGAGGAGAGGTCGTGTGCCTCACCAATCTTATAACCTATGTAGGCTTGCTTTGTGGTGCCACGACAAAATCTGTAAGTCAGGCAGGCAAGGAAAAAGAAGGCACATGAACCAGATCATAGCTACCAGGCATGGAGTTACCAAAGCCACTGTACTGTGCCCAAGGGCTTACTTCACCGGACATAAGCCATTGACGTTCAGAGCCAAACATGCCTTCTGAATCAGTTACCCAGTTTTCCTCTAGTAGAGTGTCAAACTGTAGAAGAAAAAAAGAAACAAGGTAGCATAAGCATAGTCCTCAAATTCACTTATTATGGTCCATATGAATAAATACTTTAAAGGGAAAAAATTATGAAGCATTTAGTACTTGCCTCTGTTTTACTTACTAAATCAAATGGCGCCAGGGAACTCAACTCAATATCTTCGAGAGTTGACACAATAGTCTTCTCATATGAACTTTGAGTTTTGAAACCTGAAATTGTTGACTCTAGGGAACCAGATTCATCATCCTGAGTGACAGGTACATTCACTTCTGATGATGAATTTAGTTCTATAAAATCATGCTCCATCCCGCAATTTGGTTCAACTATATCATGTTCTTGTTCGTTCCTAGAACTAGAAGGACCCAAAAGGGGTGGATTCACACAGGATTTTACTAAATCATTATGGGGTAGCTTATGTTCTAAGTTGGAAGGTAGAACATAAATACTCTCCTCAGAGATTAATTGACTATTAGTATCTGAAGGTCCGGTAATCGCTGTAATCCATTTACCTCCGTCAAAATCAAAGTCTGATATTTGATTTTTTATACTGGAGGTAAATAGATAATTACCTTTCTGATGATGTAATTCATCTCTAAAATCAGAACACATAGCCATTGGAGTAAGCTCATCCCCTCCATAGGCTAAATTCTGAATATTGAAGTCGGAGAAAAATATGCAATCATCTTTCTCATATAAATCTCCAACTACTAGCATATGATTTTCAATATTGTTTGGTACCGTTACAGGAGGAGTCGTGTCTCCACCAACAGGTACTTGATTTTCAAGATTGAAAGGTTTTGTAGCGTGAGGAGTTGCCTCACTGCAAAAGAATATTTGATCTGTAAGATCGGAAGGCTTTGTAGAGTGAGAAGTAGTCTCACCGCAAGATAATATTTGACCTTTAAGGTTGGATGATGTCATAGATATTTTATCTTTAATATTGGAGGAATATGTCATTGTGGATGATATTTGATTTTTAGAATTGGAAGGTGTCATTGTAGCTGATATTGTATCTATAAGATTGGAAGGTGTCACTGGGACTGCTATTTGTTCTTGATGATTGAAAGGTAGCATTGTAACTGATATTTGTTTATCGAGAATGGAAGGTATTGCAGTGGGGGGAGGAGGAGGAGGAGGAGGAGGAGTTGTCTCACCAGAAAAGAATATTTGACTGCGAAGAATGGAAGGTGTCACTGTCGGAGAAGAGACCCCGTCGCAACAAGGCGTACCAGGCACTTCACTTTGACATTCATTCTCCACATTAGGAGCCTCTTGACATGCAGACTGTTGCTTATCACAAAATGAATTAGCTACGTCTGTTTCAAAATCAGAAGCTAAAGCCACATCAGGATTCTTGGTCTTTTCACATGGCTTTTTCTGCAACTTGCAAACCACAAAATTCCCCTGCATCAAGACCAAAGATAATGAGCTCACTCTGAGATCTCTTAATGAAATCAAATTGCAAAAGTAAATAAAAAACAGAAACCAATAAAGCAAATCCACAACTAAACAAAACACCGCATGAATTGCCACTTCAAGCAACTTCATCATCTCCAATACTTCTTTTACCAAGGTCAGCCGAATCCAAATCACAGTTCAAAGTTACTTGCACAAAAAGTGACGAATGAAGTTCAAAGTTTCTGAGAAATTGTAACGGATAAACTAGATTGGCCCTAAACTTTGCCTTTTCAAATGCTCAACGCTGCACATAACAAGCATCTGCTGATACAACGAAAAAGATCGATCCAGCCCTTGCCAATTTAAACGAACATTTCTCATAGATAGTATGTACAACCACAAGATCAAACTACCTGATTAAGCAAGTCAAAGTCATATTCGTGCATGACCCATTCGGTCCTCGTTCCTTTGGGATGACCAAGGTAGAAAACCAAAGTCCTCTTAGTACCAATCTGCATCTTCGTACGCTTGGCTGTGACTTTGCGAGGAATGCCGGTGGGTTTCCAGTAACCCGCCTCCGTCGTCCTGTTGAGTCGCTTACTCTTCGAGTACTTTAAGTTACGGGGACAGAAGAAATACCACACATGGTCCTCGGATCTTATCTTCGATTGGTCTTATTAAGATCAAAACTATCCAATTAGAGAAGGGAAAAACATTAAAAACGACGTAAGAAGACGAGATATGATTATATACATACCGGGCAGGTCCCAAGGTTCGCACTTGCAGACGTTAACAACGCTTATTGTCCGCACCTGGCTTTCGTGTCCGAGATTCTTGTATTTTAGGAAATGGGTCAGCAGCTCTTCGTCGGTTGGATGAAATCGGTATCCAACCGCCCGCAGTTTTTTATTGACCGCAACTGCCATAACTAAACAAAGACAGAGAGAGTAAATTAAGGGTAAGAAACAACGCAGTTTAAGGATTAGGTAACAAACAAAAGCACAACACTGGTTTAAAGAAGTTGGAACTGACCAGTTGAGATTGTGGAGGTGGAGCTCATCTTTCTTCCTAAAATGGTTAGTAAATATGATGGGAGACAGTTTGATGTTAGGATCGGAGTGGCAGTGCTTGTATTGCAGAGACAAATTTAACTCCATTTTAGATTCAACACTGTTCATTCGTTCCACTACTTCGTTGCGAAGTACTTGCTAAACCCACCCATTGGTCCGTCGACTGCGCGTGGATCCCGCCACTAGCATACCTGAACGTCGTGCTTTTTCCTATTTTCCGCACTGACCCCTCTTCACTTTCTCTTGGTGAGGTTCTGTTCCCGAATTGCTGTGGCGCTGTCATCGAATAAATTTCAGCCATCTGATAAGAGAATTTTTTAATAAAGTAAGGCCGCATTTGGTTCGAGGTTTGAGAATGAAGGAATGGAATAATTATAAAAAGTAGTGTTTGCTTTTAGGTTTTCAATTCCAAGGGAATGGATTCATTCCATTAAATTTGGAAATTCACTAAACCCTCCAAAAAAGGTGGGTATCA
>JANIHZ010000007.1:55107542-55123310 GCA_027478365.1 Erythroxylum rufum
AAAATATTAGGAGTCAATACAACTCTCTCCTTTTTATCAGATGTTAGAAAGTAAGAATAAAATAAATATATTAAATATATAATTTATTAAAATAATAATATTTTAGTGACAAAAAATATGATGAGAATACAAAAAAAAAAAAAGGACTTCAAGGAAATAATTTGATGAGGCACGTTCACCAGTTTTTTTTCGTAGACAAAGAGGAGAAATTTTAATTTTAAGTTTGAGAAGCTTTTCCATTTTCAGTTTTCAACAGTCAATTCGCTGTGTTACCACCATCGCCCTCCCGCCAAAGGGTTTAAGCCTGCTAGTGCTTACTGCTTAGTCTCCCGTTTCTTCCTCCGTGGAGCCCTAGAACTCGCAAAGTCACCGCCGCAGCAATGAGCTTCGCGGCTTGTAAGATGATGCACTGCCCCACCGGCATCCAGAACTGTGCCTCGGGCTACATCACTCATTCTCGGGTCGACTTTGTCCCTCAGATTCCTCCTCTGCAGTCCGACGATCTAGACTCTGAGTGGTCCTCAGGCCGCGGGATTGGGCCCGTTCCGAACCTCATTGTCACCGCCGGCAACGTCCTCGAGCTGTACGTGGTTAGGGTTCAAGAAGAAAGCGCTAGGGAGTCCCGAAATTTGCCTGAACCGAAGCGCGGCGGAGTAATGGACAGTGTTTCTGGAGCTTCTCTTGAGCTCGTTTGCCATTACAGGTTTTGAATTAAGCGTTTATGCGTATTGGATATCTTAGTAGCTCCCTTTTTTTTCCGAATTCTAATATTGTTTTAATAGGTTGCATGGTAATGTTGAGTCAATGGCGGTGCTGTCTAGTGAAGGTGGTGATGGTTCCAGGAGACGAGACTCTATTGTCTTAACATTTAAAGATGCTAAGATTACGGTTCTTGAGTTTGATGATTCAATTCATGGACTTCGTATAAGGTACAGTTCATGAAGAACTTTATCGAACATGTTTTGTTCTATTGCTAAAATCTTAGATATGGCTAATACAGTGGTGGAATTTAGGGTGTAACTAAATAATGGTTTGCTTCTTGATGTAATTGAGGGTTTTGTACTTATCTGTATGAGTTGTTTTCTTTTCTTTCAGCTCTATGCACTGTTTTGAGGGTCCGGAGTGGTTGCATATGAGAAGAGGTAGAGAATTCTTTTCAAGAGGGCCATTGGTTAAGGTTGATCCTCAAGGCAGATGTGGTGGTGTTCTTATTTACGATTTGCAGATGATAATACTTAAGGCTGCTCAGGTTTTTGTTGACTTCTAACCTAGTTAAGCATTAATCCTGTCTGAATTTTAGGTGCTGTGGATATACTACAATGGTCCTTTCACTCTCTCTACTGTTGTTGAAATTTGAATTCCTAGGCTGGTTCTGGTTTGGTGGGAGATGACGAAGCTCTTGGTTCTGGAGGTGCTATATCTGCTCGTATCAAATCTTCTAGCATAATCAATCTCAGAGATTTGGAAGTCAAGCACATAAAAGATTTTGTATTCATACATGGTGAGTCTGACAAACTGGATTGACAATGGTTTTTGTGCTATATTGGTTCTAAGAACTAGATGGATGAATGAAAATGCTTTATGAGAAACAAGGTATCTTGCAAGTTGGAGTAGAAAGCAGGTGCATAGGAAAATCTTGAAAATGCCAAAATCACTGGAGAATACTAGAAACTTGTCCTTTGTGAGTTCAAATTTTGTTATGGACATGCTTTCTTTGTTAAGTTGTTTTTGAACATAGGTTATTAGAAGCGATTGACTGCAAAATGACTGACAATTCATGAACTTGAACGCATAGTTTTCATGGTTTTTTGATTGAATTATATGTTGCACCTTATGTGGCTGTAGAATTATTAGGCATACTTCATGGTATGTATTATCGGACACTATATGGTACATATTAGTTAGATCTAAAGTGCTCATGCTTAGAGATGGCAATGGGTAGGGCTTGAGCTTGGGTTGAAAATTTTTTCCTAGCCCAACTTTGGCCAGAAGTCGATTGGGCCCAAAACATTTGGTCCAAACCTGAGCCTAGTCGGGCTTTAATAGTTCCAAAAATAACTATTCATCAATATACAAAACAATGTCATTTTATATGTGAAAGAAGTTTAGGCTTTGGGCTGGGCTCAGGGTTCTCGAAGCTCTTAAAAAAGCCCGAGCCCAAGCTTGAGCTCGGTTCGAAACCTAAAAAAGATCCAATCTTGGCAGCATGAGTTGATTGGCTTTGGGCTAGGCTAGGCTCACGCCCTTTTGCCATCCCTACATGTTATATAAGTTTTGTACTTATTCTTGTTTTGTAGAATTCAAATTTTTGGTTAAGCATAAATATGGTAGGCACCCTTAATCAACACCCTCATAAGACATGTTGTTAAAACTTTTCTTGTGTAACATTTTATTGGGTATAACAGTCCTCTAGTGGATGGTTAAGTACAGTGACTATACATACAACTTTTTTCATATTGAATTTTCATGCTTTAGTTTTTACTGTCTCATTTGCATTTGCTTTATTAGTTTGATTTGCTTTGTCATGTAGATTATATTGAGCCTGTGGTGGTTATCCTTCATGAACGGGAGCTTACATGGGCTGGTCGTATCGCATGGAAACATCATACTTGCATGATTTCTGCATTTAGCATCAGCACAACATTGAAGCAACCTACGCTCATATGGTCAGTTACGGTATGTTATGAAATTAAGCAAATGGGGTTAATGTGCTCACTTATATTTATTTTGCGTGAACTTTAGTTTTTGTATTTGTGTAAACTTCATATGTTAGCTTCTCATACCCCCCTCATTTGGAAACCTGTTGATATTTTCATGGGTACATCTATGCCATGCTTACGTTAGCTTGTTCGATATCTTGTCAGAATCTCCCACATGATGCTTACAAGCTGCTTGCAGTTCCGTCACCAATTGGTGGTGTTCTCGTAATTAGTGCAAACACCATCCATTATCACAGTGAGGTTGGCTTTTGCATATGCATATTAACAGTTGCACCGTTCTTTTTGATGGTAAATGATGCAATATTTATTTCACCTTATATGATTGAATGTCTACTCTTGTTGTGCAGTCAACATCTTGTGCATTGGCTTTGAACAATTTTGCTGTTTCTATTGACAGCAGGTCTTCACTCTATCGCTCTCTCCCAAATTGGCACAATCTCTGATTTTATGCTTATATTTCCTTGCATTATTGGTTGGTAATGTATGGCCCTCATAATGAATTTTTTGAGTTCATTATGGAGTATCAGAACTTGACTTTTCCTAACAGCCAAATGTTTTGTTAGAGGGTTGTTATTCATCAAGTTTGGACTCTTTTTTCTTTATCCAGTTTTGGTTAACCTCATTATTGATGCTTTCCTCTTTTGCTTTCAGTCAAGAGCTGCCAAGAGCAAGTTTTACTGTGGAACTTGATGCTGCCAATGCAAGTTGGTTATTAAATGATGTGGCTTTGCTATCAACTAAAACTGGGGAACTCCTTTTATTGACCCTTGTTTATGATGGAAGGTAGAGCAGGTTATAACTTTCAATCATTAATTCAATAGATTCTTTGACTTTAATCTTTTATTATAGACTTTTCTTTTTCCAAGATGGTATGTTGTCAGCCATCACTGATATATGCTATCTTTAACAAGCTATTGCTTTAGGTGGCAGGATATGTTGATGATGACTTCCGATTTTGAGTTTTAGATGCGCAAGAATATGTAGATGGTCATTTAGCTTTTTGTGTTTATTCAAGTAATATACATGCAGATTATGTTGGAATTTTAGAAACACAGGGAAGTCTTTAACCACGTTAAAAAAGTCCTATGTTATTATGATATGGATGCGTAGTGGGAAGAACCTACAAGGCAGATAACAACTACTTGCAAAGAAGTGTTTTATTAGGATTCTATTAGAGGAGTGTTTTATTAGGAGTCTATTAGATGAGTATTTTAATTTTAGTAGGAGTCTATTATTTCTGCACTAGTTTTTGCTATAGTTATGTTAATAAAAACAACTTGAATAGGAGTCTTTCTAAGAGTCCTAAAACAACTTGAATAGGAGTCTTGTTAGGAGTCCTAGTTTAGGTGGAACTTTTATGTTTCTTTGCCTCTATAAGGCTATTACGTTATGTAATAAATTAAGCAACAAGCTATCATAAAAATTAGCTTAGAAGTAGAATAATTTAGTCCAATCTAGGCAGACCTTGTGATTGACAAGTGCTGCCCATTTTCATCAGCAAAAATAAGTTCTGCAAGGAAGGGGTCCAACGTAAATAATGGAAAAGAGGTTAACTTTCTTGAGAATCGTCCTTGGACTCGATCCCAATCACGGGCACATAACAATTTGATATCAGAGCAAGAGTTCATGGACGAAACACCCTATTTAGTTGTAGAGCAATCTTCAGTAGATTGGCAGATGGATCAGAGGATACGGGCATTAGAGATGGGGCAACAAGAATTGAAGACTCAATATGCAGAGATTATCCGCATGCTTGCTAGGTTGGAAGGTGCAAAATCAAGCGAGTATTAGGCACCACCACCACCACCACGGGAGGAGAGGACCGATGGGGACAGCAGGGTAAGAATGGTGCCTAAATATACTAAGATGGAATTTCTAGCGTACGATGGCTCGATGGATTCGTTGGTTTGGCTTCACAAGTGTGAGCAGTTTTTCCTAAGCCAACAAACAGCGGAGGAGGAGAAGGTAAGATTGGTTGCCTTTCATTTAATGGGGGAGGCCCAACTGAGGTTCTTTCAACTTGAATAAGAAGAACCAAGGATGCATTGGTACTCTTTCAAACGCCATTGCAATATGAGATTCAGCCCTCACCTTAGTAACAACCCTGTAGGAGAATTTGTTAACCTCAAAGAAACAGGGAGCATAGAAGAATATCAACGCCAATTCCAAACACTACTAGCTCAAACCATAGGGCTTCCACGAGACCTACAAGTAAATCTATTCACGGCTGGGTTGGTAGAAGGGCTACAAATCGGGGTGGAGATGCAATATCCTGTTAATCTTGGAGTTGCAATGAACTTAGCAAGAGCATGTGAAAGAAAATTGCAATGTATGCTAATGCAATACACCCAAGGGGTAAGAGGCAGCCGAGACACTACCCTATGACTATCTTCGCAACTGGACAGTAGTAGTAATAGCACTAGCACTAGTGCAGCCACACGTTTAGGAAGTAAGGTAAATTCGTGGGCGAAAACAACAATCTCCAGTATAACAAGTACTTTGCCCCCGATGGGAAGGCACTTAACCATAGCGAAAATGACTGAAAGAAGAGAGAAGGGGTTGTGCTGCAATTGTGATGAGACTTATTCAGCGGGGCACAAATGTAAGCGACTATTTTGGATTGAGGTGGCAAATTCTGAGGAAGAAGGAGAGGAACCAGTGGAGAGAGAACCTGAGATATCTTTGCCTACCATCACTGGCATAACCTGAGTTCGAGCTTGAGGGCAAGCTCGATGTCGAAGAGTGGAGTGATGATATGGATGCATTGTGGGAAGAACCTACGAGGCAGATAAGAACTACTTGCAAAGAGGAGTGTTTTATTAGGAGTCTATTAGAGGAATATTTTTATTTTAGTAGGAGTCTATTATTTCTGCACTAGTTTTTGTTATAGTTATGTTAATAAAAACAACTTTAATAGGAGTCTTTCTAAGAGTCCTAAAATTGCTTGAATAGGAGTCTTTCTAGGAGTCCTAGTTTAGGTGGAACTTTTATGTTTCTTTGCCTATATAAGGCTATTACGTTATGCAATAAAGTAAGCAACAAGTTATCATAAAAATTAGCTTAGAAATCGAATAATTTAGTCCAATCTAGGCAGACCTTGTCCTTGACAAGTGCTGCCCGTTTTCATCAGCAAAAATAGGTTCTGCAAGGAAGGGATCCAACGTAAATAATGGAAAAGAGGTTAACTTTCTTGAGAATCATCCTTGGACTCGATCCCAAGCACGAACACGTAACATATTATTCCTCTTTTCTTGTTCATGCTTTGCAAGTTTGCAATAAAATCTACCTAGGCTTTGTTTCTCTTCAGAAGCATTTAATGTATTGTACGTTTATGTGGTAGTGGTTGGAGCATTGTGCATGTTGTTGGGTCTGTATGTCTACATAGCCAGCATTGTAAATACCTTGGGTTCCAATTTTAGAATGGCAAAACTAATCAAATTGCTTGAGTATGTTTTCTGAGATTGTATTGTGGCTAGTTCATTTTATGAATCTATGAATGTTTCATTATACAAGTGATTTAGTGCGTCTTTGATAAGCTCTGTATTCATATCTCTTTATCTTGAAGGGTTGTGCAGAGACTTGATCTTTCCAAGTCTAAAGCTTCAGTTCTGTCTTCGGTTAGTTAATTTGTTGTATTCTCTTTGTTAGGTTACTTGAACTTTGTTTCTTTCTACGATAATGTTTCACTGTTAATCTGTGTATGGGAACTCCTGATTATGCTAACAGGGCATCACAACGATCGGGAAGTCATTATTTTTTCTGGCCAGTCGTTTGGGTGATAGTTTGCTTGTGCAATTTACTTGTGGGATGGAATCTACACTGTCATCATCTGGTTTGAAGGAAGAGGTAATTTTTGCTAGTTAATATCCTAAGTTTTGCTTAGTGCTACTTCAACCACCATATTTTTATTCATTTACTTGATCTTGTCATCTAAGACTATGCAAAATATATGAACTTAATTGTTTCAAGAATATTCTTGAAATTTACCCAATAAAAAGTTCACCAGTGTTTCTTCCGCCTCTTGAAGATTTCTCTGCTCTTTGCATTACGTGCAGGTTGGAGATATTGAAGGTGACATTCCTTCAGCAAAGCGATTGAGGAGGTCATCTTCTGATGCTTTGCAAGATATTGCTAGCGGGGAGGAGCTTTCTCTATATGGATCAGCTCCAAATAATGCAGAATCAGCACAGGTTGCCTGAGTTTATTCTTTTCGTTTATGCTTTTTTTCTCTGTGCTTAGGAAGGAAAAGTGAATCCCGCATTTTAGTTAAGAAGCCAATGAAAGTAAAACCTAGTAATATAAAATTGAGAGAACATATATTAACTAGTACCTTATTCTTAAATGTCATAGATGAACTCTTAAAATAGTGAGTTCTAGTGAATTGTTAGGGTGAAGGTATGTCTCAAATTGAGGGAGTTTAGGGAAATACACTGATTAACCTCTCGCTTTATTCAGGAATTACACGATCTTATTTCTTTAATTAGCAAGAACATATATAGGCATTCTATCTAAGATAATAGCCTCAAGATTCCACTTTGGTGGCAGATTTATCCAATTATGTTTGTCATTTTCTGATTTTCTGTTATTGACTTTGACTTTTTTTCTACTTGTCTAATTATTATTGCTTTTTGCTTCTTCTTATGTTTTATTTTCACCGGTGCAGAAAACTTTCTCATTTGCAGTACGGGATTCATTGATCAATGTTGGTCCTTTGAAGGACTTTGCTTATGGCTTGAGAATAAATGCTGACGCTAGTGCAACTGGTATTGCCAAGCAAAGCAACTATGATATGGTTAGTTTTACATGGTAAAAGTGTTACTTGAGGCCCAAAAGAATGGCAAGAAAAGCAAAGAAATTGTATTTCGTCCAACTCAAAAGCCAGAGCTTTGTGGGTGTTACCACACCTTTATTATTGCTTGTTCAGCTTTTGTTTCTGATATTTTGTATTCTTGTAATCCACACAAATTGTATCACTTAATCTAAAATGGAAACAAGAGCTATTTCTTTTGAGGTATGCAATCAAATGCTTCTTCATTCACTTTTTAATGGTACCCTTTTAAGGTATGCTGCTCTGGTCATGGAAAAAATGGCGCTCTTTGTGTTCTTAGACAATCAATTCGCCCAGAGATGATAACTGAGGTCTGTCGTTACTGTACCTTCTTTCTTTCTTACTGCCTTCCTTTTTCTATTTGTTATATGTGCATGGCAATCAATAATGCTACTGCTATTCGTAGGACTATAAGGTGAAGTTCTATACGGATATGATTGTCTTTTGGTAACACGTTAGTCAGTGTTTTGAAAGGTTTAATCATATAATTGGTATGCTAAGTTGTTATAAGGTCTCACTGATTCAACAATTTCAACAGTAGACATAGTGGTGGCATTGGGATTTGAAGTGTCTGTCTTTAAAAACTGCTTCAAATGTCAGACTTTGCCTAACTCATTACATCTCTATGTGTGCCTGTTGGTTTTAGATTTGTCAAACTAAAAAGTTAGATTGATTGTGGTTTGTTTTGATGCACTCCTGGAACTTGTCACAAGATGTTAGCAATTAATGATATCCACAAACTATATATTGCTTCCTCTATCAAATGTTCACATTTCTTGTGAAATACTTCTGTGCAGGTTGAGCTTCCTGGTTGTAAAGGTATTTGGACTGTGTACCACAAGAATGCACGTGGCCATGTTGCCGATTCATCTAAAATAGCTGCCATTGATGATGAATACCATGCATATTTAATCATAAGCATGGAAACTCGTACAATGGTAACCTCCTATTGCTTTTGATGGCAAAGTTATGTAGGAATTAGTGGGCTATCTCTTCTTGATGTGATACCAATCATACATGGTATCAGGGGAGGAAGGATAGGAGGAAACAATGGGAATTTGATACAAAAAAGTCAACACACCTCTACTAAGTCTTTTTTCTCCACCCCACCTAAAAAGTATGTATGTTGCAGTTTGAAGAATTGATTTTTTTACTTGTCCCTAGTCACTTGATTACTTCCTACTTTCTTCTTTCCCCACTACGGGAATTTGATCACTATTTTGTCCATTGCATCATAAGCCTGCCTTTTGATCACTCCATTCCTCAAACACCCTTATCATCTTAGGTACAGTTCCTACTCCTATCTTCCCCCAGTGCACTCATTTCTTGTAATCATAAACTTGTAATCATAAACTATCTTGACACTTCAATAGAGAGAAAGCCTTCCTTATTTTGATGGCTTGTGAGTGAGCATTGTGTAATTCATATCTTATTGGGTTACTTATGGTTTTGCTGAGGATTAGGTACTCGAAACTGGTGAGCTTTTGACAGAAGTCACAGAAAGTGTGGACTATTTCGTACAAGGAAGAACAATTGCTGCTGGGAACTTGTTTGGAAGGTTAAACAACAGTCTCATCTTAGCTACCAAGTTTATCTACATTGTTTCTGTTTACTCCCTTCCCCATCAGATGATGTTTCTCTTCATCTCATTTTGAACCCTTCTACTGCTGTGGTAGGACTTATTGTCAGTGTTCTTAAACTGTTGATTATCTTTTACTATAAAATTATTGGACTTTTCCTTCACTCTCACTGATGTAAAATATATTTTTCATGTTTTCTTCTTGCATCATTTTTTTGTTCTTCAGGCGTCGAGTGGTTCAAGTTTTTGAACATGGTGCTCGAATTCTTGATGGTTCTTTTATGACTCAAGATTTAAACTTTGGAGTTACTAACTCTGGATCTGGTCCTGGTCCTGAGAGTGTGAAAGTGATGGCTGTTTCTATTGCTGATCCATATGTATTAGTGAAAATGACAGATGGAAGTATTCGTCTTCTGGTTGGAGGTATGTGTTTGCATTGATCGTTTTTTATGCGTGTAATCTTGCATTCTGATCCTCCTCTCTTAGATTGTAAGTTAGCTTTGGAGAGATAAAGTGTTCCCATAATAACTTTGGAGAGATAATGTGGTACCATAAACTTAATAACTTGCATGTTATTTCTATTGCCGCGTATATGTTGATAAGAAAGAGCTACTTGCCATGAATCTGTAGCACTGAAGATTCCAAGAGCTTAGTTGATTGTGACTTTCTACTGTTGCTTGTGTCATTGTGCTCATCGAGTAGCTCATTTTTGCTCTGTGCACATGTCGCCAATTGATTATGGTTCTATATGTTTGTGTTAATTCTTGTTTTCTTTTTGCTCTTTCTTCTCATCTAAGATTTTTAACTTTTAACATCTTTCATGATGAGTACCAGATCCTTCAACTTGTACTGTTTCTATAAACACTCCATCTGCCTTTGAAAGCTCAAAGAAATTGGTGTCTGCTTGTACACTGTATCATGATAAAGGACCAGAACCATGGCTTCGAAAGACAAGTACAGATGCTTGGCTTTCCACGGGCGTCAGTGAGACCATTGATGGTGCTGATGGTGGACAACATGAACAGGGTGATATATATTGTGTTGTTTGTTATGAAAGTGGTGCCCTTGAAATTTTTGATGTGCCCAATTTCAGTTCTGTTTTCTTTGCGGATAAATTTATCTCTGGAAAGAGCCATCTACTTGATACCTTCCTACAGGAATCACCCAGTGATTCTCAGAAGGTGTTGAACAAAAGTTTTGAAGAAGTGGCTGGCCTTGGTAGGAAAGATTGTCTTCAAAATCTGAAGGTTGTTGAATTGGCTATGCAGAGATGGTCCGGACATCATAGTCGCCCTTTTCTTTTTGGAATTCTGACTGATGGGACAATCCTTTGTTACCATGCTTACTTGTTTGAAAGTACAGATAATACATCTAAAGTAGGTGATGTTGGTTCTGGATCGAATTCTATTGGAATAAGCAGCATTAGTGCTTCAAGGCTTAGGAATTTGCGATTTGTCCGTGTTCCCTTGGATAATTACATAAGAGAAGAATTCTCAAGTGAATCCACAAGCCAAAGGATTACTATTTTCAAGAATATCAGTGGTTATCAAGGGTTTTTCCTTTCTGGGTTAAGACCGGCTTGGTTTATGGTGTTTAGGGAGCGAATAAGAGTTCATCCACAGGTCAAAAGTTTTGCCTTTTGCTAGAAACTTTTTTTAAAAATTCTATATCCATTGATTTATTGCATAAGCAAGTGCAGATATGGTTACAGAATTCCTTTTCTTTTTAACGAGTTGAAGTCTTGTGAAATTCTATTTTCCTGTTTTGAGCAGCTATGTGATGGATCTATTGTTGCGTTCACTGTTCTTCACAATGTGAATTGTAACCATGGGCTTATCTGTGTTACCTCACAGGTTCTTATGAATCTTTTCTGCCTGATCTTTTACATTTAATTATGTGCTTCGGCATTACAGCTTATCATCAACTAACAACCTTACAGGGAAATTTGAAGATTTGTCAACTGCCAACAGTGTCAAACTACGATAACTATTGGCCAGTTCAGAAGGTGCTTTCTCCTTTCTTTTTCATCAGTATTCATTTGTCAATATTGTATACAGGTGACATTCATCAATGTGCTCACAATAACTCCTACATTTGTTAGATTCCATTGAGAGGAACTCCACATCAAGTGACATATTTTGCAGAGAGAAACCTATATCCACTTATTGTCTCTGTTCCTGTGAGTCTCCTTTGCATTAGTTGTGCATTTACTTTTTGATATTCTTTGCAAGTACAAGCTTTTTTGTTTTGGTCTGTTCTTTGCAAATATAATCTAAGTGTGCAACTTATGAACTGCCATATTTATTATACCTTGTATGCCCTTAGGGGAGATGATTTTTCAACTGATGGTCCATCAACTTGTTAGTATTGACGAATTCCAGTGGGGGGTGCTTAATGCTCTTGTAATAGAGTTAGTCAAAGTTTAATTTGGATAAAGCATAATGGTTAACTAGTTTGGGTATTAGGTATCTGTCAAGTAATTCCGACTATTCTATTAGTGCAATGTTTTGATAAATTTGTTCTTAGATCAAAAGTAGAAAAATTTCATCACCATATACTTCTTGATGATCTTAGCTCTATGTCCCTAGTATCATTTGAATATTTTACTAACTATATGTTTTATTCATGAGGTCACTTTTAAACATCTTCTTTAGGTTTACAAACCATTGAATCAAGTCTTGTCATCATTGGTTGATCAAGAAGTTGGCCATCAGATGGAGAATCCTAATCTAAGTTCTGATGAGATGCACCAAACTTACTGTGTTGAAGAGTTTGAGGTGCGGATCTTGGAGCCTGAAAAATCTGGTGGTCCTTGGCAAACTAAGGCTACAATCCCAATGCAAAGTTCTGAAAATGCCCTGACAGTGAGAATGGTTACACTCTTTGTAAGTATGCTTTTTTATTAATTCTTTTATCAAAAGTTTGTTCGAGTGAATGGTGTAAGTAATTGGCGGTAGTATATTGGCTCTGTTCCTTGTGATTTTCCTTGAGAATGGTTAGTGTTTAAGGAGACAGTCATATCTGTCCCATCTGCATATCATTTTTTTATTTGCTTCTCTACTCATGTTATAAGAGACATATAGCTTCCACTATATTAGATATGCAACTTACACGTTCTGTAGACGTGTGACGAAAAAGGAAGAAACTGGAGAATTCCAGCATTAACACTGTTTGGTGGAGGGGGAATTTGGTCCTTTTTGTAACTTTCCATTAGTGCCTGAAGTACTGCATCTGTTTTGGTAACAATACGAGTTCATGTAAAATTTGGTCATCTACATTAGATATGCAACTTATCAAACTTAATATACAAAATACAGATTTTTCCTGTGTCTCTAATTAATTGTTGGTGTTCACTCAGACTCCAGCTCTTGGTATTATGAAAGCAAATATATATGTTATAGTACCTGGAGAAATTCTACTAGTTTGTTGCACCAACTCCTAACAAAATTTCAAGTAAAACGATAGGCCGTCTTAATACAAGATATTAAAATTCTCATCTAGAGAGATTATAACACCTCAAGATCTAAATAGATTTGGGGTGCTTCAAACATGATAAAATTAGAAAACAAAAGGCTAAAAGCATGAGTTGCTGATCCTTGAAAGAATGTAAATCTTATTGAATGAAAAACAAAACTATTAAAAGGAAAGACAGGGTCTTATCACCAATAAAAAAGTTACCAGTGACAGGCCCAAAACATATGAAGGCTAGGGTCTTTAGGGAGGAAAGGAAAGAGGAGAGAAATGTGACATACATGTGTGCTTTAACTTGTGTAGTACCTTTTTGCAGAATACAACTACAAAGGAGAATGAGACACTCATGGCAATTGGGACTGCTTATGTGCAAGGGGAGGATGTTGCAGCAAGAGGACGTGTTCTTCTCTTTTCTTTTGCAAAAAGTTCAGACAGTTCTCAGAATCTGGTGTGAACCAGTTCATCCTTTATATCCCTCTTTTTTCTTTTACCCTTTGGTATCACAAACCCAATACGCAAATAAGTTTAGCATTTGCTTACATTCTTCCCTCCAAATCTTGATACTACACACTTGAATATATTGATTTCAATTTCCTTCAGGTTTCAGAAGTATATTCGAAAGAACTAAAAGGTGCTATATCTGCATTGGCTGCACTACAAGGTCATCTGTTGATAGCTTCTGGTCCTAAAATTATTCTTCATAAATGGACTGGTACAGAATTGAATGGTGTTGCCTTTTTTGATGCTCCACCATTATATGTTGTGAGCTTGAATATTGTAAGTATGCCCAAGAAATCAAAATACTCTGGAAATTCCCTCTAGAATTTTGTAGATCCTGGAAATATGATTTATGTCAGTCTTCATATCATGTTCTCTGATTTTGATTGCTGCACTTAACTTATCATGGATGCTTAGATTGTCTTTTCTCAAGAGTAGGGGAAGGGAGAAACGGAACTGAGAATGAGGTTAAAAGATGTGGTTCTAAAATTTGAAACGGAAACATCTGGAGTTCATGTCTATGGGTTACTGTTATCAATTAAATCTGCAGTGCCAAACTAGTGGAAATCTTTATCAAGGACAATGATGGATGCTAAATTGGTAATAATGTTTTTCTGGTGCATTCATGTTCTGATTTTCTTGCTCTTTTGATTTGTCATTGCAGGTCAAGAATTTTATCCTCTTGGGTGACATTCACAAAAGTATATATTTTCTAAGTTGGAAGGAGCAGGGAGCTCAACTTAGCTTATTAGCCAAGGATTTTAGCTCTCTTGATTGTTTTGCAACTGAGTTTTTGATCGATGGAAGCACACTGAGCCTTGTAGTTTCTGATGAACAGAAGAACATACAGGTTAGCATATCTATAACTTGAGAAAGTGCCATTCAGTGGCCAACACTTATAGTTGAATCCATGAAAAGGAAATTTGAGTTGGAACAATATTCAACCCTTGAATTGGGTGATTTTTTTTTTCAATTCAACAAGTTGGTTCTG
Source organism: Erythroxylum rufum (assembly GCA_027478365.1). Classification (NCBI taxonomy): domain Eukaryota; kingdom Viridiplantae; phylum Streptophyta; class Magnoliopsida; order Malpighiales; family Erythroxylaceae; genus Erythroxylum; species Erythroxylum rufum. The sequence goes on from JANIHZ010000007.1 coordinate 55,121,630, forward strand.
CTCATTGCTAAATAGTTGTAAATGTCAAAGCAGATATTCTATTATGCCCCAAAGATGTCTGAGAGTTGGAAAGGACAAAAGCTGCTTTCAAGGGCTGAATTTCATGTTGGTGCCCATGTGACCAAGTTTATGCGTATGCAAATGCTTCCTGCCTCTGACCGCAGTGGTGCTGCTCCGGGCTCTGATAAGACCAATCGGTTTGCTTTACTATTTGGTACCCTTGATGGTAGTATTGGCTGTATTGCACCTCTGGATGAGCTTACATTCCGTAGATTGCAAGCACTACAAAAGAAACTTGTTGATGCTGTTCCGCATGTAGCTGGCTTAAACCCGAGATCATTTCGGCAGTTTCGCGCTTGTGGAAAGGCCCACCGACCTGGCCCTGAAACCATAGTTGATTGTGAACTACTTTCCCAGTAAGTCTTCTTTCCGTGAGTTATGGGTGCACTGGCTTCTTGTACAATCTCTCAGATTGATCATCAAGGTCATGTGAGAAAGGGTTGATTAAATTCAACTTTTTTGTTTACCTATACATTACGGTGCCGTGAAGCCACGCTAAATTCCATCTGGTTATTAATTACATTTTTTTTTGTTGCCCTCGTCCCAATATATACTTGGGTTTGTCTTCGTGAATGTGTAGCATGAATTCCATTTGATCCTTTTAGAAGAAGACACTATCTTTGCTGATCTGATGTGTGTGCCGGTATTTTACAGCTATGAGATGCTCCCATTGGAAGAACAGCTTGAAATTGCTCAACAGATTTCAACAACCCGGGCACAAATTTTATCAAATTTGAATGACCTTTCTCACGGAACAAGTTTCTTGTGATTAAGCTGACCGGAACTTGGGATGGCTGAAGTATTAAAGTCTAATGATCATTAACAGGCAAGAGGCAATCATTCCTGCTTGCGAAATAAAGGTGTGCTCTTCAAACTTCAGATGAACTGTTTGCCCAAATAAGCAGTTCGGAGTTGCCAGCAGTTAACCCCCTTTACATCAACTCCTTTTGTATAGTTCATTCTGCAACTAAAGTAAACGTCATGAACCATGGTTGTACCTTTGAAGAAAGGAACATCAGTAACTTTTTGGTATTGTATGCTGTTTTTCCGAACTTGATGAAGCATGGATATTCACATGTTGACTGAAAACGAGATAATTTTAGCTACTGTAACGAGTATGCGAACCTTGAGATGTTCAATCTCCGCAGTTGAGACTTGATGAGATTTGAACAATACTGAGATTTTATTCAGGTATGTCTTTTTCACTTGTTAGGGGTGAAGAACTACAGAATTGAGCATGTATGCCTTGCATGACTCGATGAAAGTATACAATGGAGCAATGCTGAGTTTATCAAGATTATGTTTCGACGATAAATGTACGTGTACTATTTGTCGTAATGATCCTTATATATTGTATTAATATCCGAAAGATGATAAAAGAAAAATTCTGTTGTCTGAGAGTTGTATTCATATAGGTTTAAGATAGTTGTGGATTGCAATTTTTCTCGGTCTTGTTTGTGGAGTGAGATAATAATTCTAAAAGTAGGAAATGTCATTGGATTTGGTAGATTTACCCTCTGATTAGTTGGGTATATATCAATAGTTTTTTTTTTCCCTGTAGATCTTTTTTTAGAAGAATTTTTTTAAAAAAAAGTGACTGCGTTTTTTTGAAAAAACTTTC
>JANIHZ010000007.1:55133461-55144305 GCA_027478365.1 Erythroxylum rufum
ATAAAAATGTTAGTTTAATTATATGAAATTTAAATAACATTGGTATATAATAAGCAATTTAACAACAACAATATAAACAACAACACTACTATGTTAAATTCTTGCTGAAATAATAAGCAATTTTAAGGATATAAAATAAATATTTTGATATAATTCTTCTTTTTTTCCTTTTAGTAGTACTATTTTTTAGTTATTTGTATGGTATAATTAAAATTCCTTAGCTTGAAGTGAACAAAGACATTAAAACAAAAGATGAAAAAAAGATTTGTGAAAAGGAAAAGGCCAATAATGATATGGCCCATTTTCTCTCATTGTGGAAAGAAAAAGCATCTAAGAAGAAGAAAAGTGTTTCTAGGCAACCAAACACCCCACCACAAAGGGGTTTGCCTTTTACCTACTAACACTAATTCAATAGAATCAACGCACTAAATACAGAAAGAAAAAACCCTTTTGATAGTAGTTTCAGAAGCATTACACTCATGTACATCCTCTTGGAGCTTCCATAACCATTAAAAGACAAAGCTGCTCTAAAGCAAATCATCATCTTCCACCCACCTTCATTGCATGTGGGTGTATCAGTTTCTTTCTTGTCAAACTCTTTATCTTCTATGTATCTATGTTTGTGTGAGCTGGTTGTTTCTTCTATAACATTGTATCAACCTTCCTGCAACCTCAAGGTCTCGTCTTTTTTATCCTTTCATCTCTCTGATCAATTATTTTCCTATAACCGTATCCATCTTTCTGTTTCTTGTTGTCTACGTTCTTTCTCATCTTTGTTATGGCTCTTGAGACCTGGCTTGTTAAAGCTAAATCCAAAATTTCTCATAGTTTTGATTCAGTCGTAACCTCCAAACCCTTGCCCAGATCGTCCAAGAGATGTAGTATCGTTGGAGTTTTAGCTTTCGAGGTGTCGAGTCTCATGTCGAAGCTCTTTCATCTATGGCAGTCTCTTTCAGACAAGAGCATTATCCACTTACGTAACGAGTCAATCTCTCTGGAAGGAGTCCGTAAGATTGTGTCCAATGACGAGTCGTTTCTTGTCGGGCTTGCCTGTGCAGAAATGGTGATGAATCTGAAGCTCTTGGCCAAATCTGTCTCTAGACTGAGTAAACGCTGCGACGACTCCAGCCTGCGACGTTTTGAGCAGTTGTTCGATGAGTTCGCAGACTCGGGTCAGGATAATAATCGGTGGGTTTTGAGTTCCAAGGACATGGAAGCTCAAAACAAGAAGATGGACAGGTACGTCACTGTCACGATCACTCTGTACAAAGAAATGGAAGAGCTTACTGTGTTGGAGAATTCGTTAAGAAGATCTTCGCAGTGTAAGTCGATGGAGTCAACGATCAAAGAGCAGAAGATTACGGATCTTCAACAGAAGATATTATGGCAGAGACAGGAGGTTAAGTACTTGAAAGAAAGATCTCTATGGGATCGAAGCTTCGATACTGTTGTTTCACTCCTTTCGAAGTCTGTCTTCACTGTTCTTGCGAGAATCAAGCTAGTTTATGGAATAACTTTTCTACCTCGGAGTCATCCAACAGACAATCCTAGTACTATGTTATCAGGGCCATTGAAGAGGTCCAAGCTCGAAGGAACCAATGACTCGGATAATGGGTTCTTTGATTCGAACTCAAAGCTATTAAAGCCACCACCAACGACACTTGGCTCGGCGGCTTTGGCTATACACTACGCCAACTTGATCTTGGTTATGGAGAAGATGATCAAATCACCACAACTTGTTGGAGTTGACGCAAGAGACGATCTTTACTCGATATTGCCGCGCAGTGTTCGATCTTCTTTAAGATGTAGATTGAAAGGTGTAGGATTTTCAGCTAGTGATCCAGTTCTCGCCGGAGAGTGGGGAGTTGCTTTGGGAAGAATACTTGGTTGGTTGTCACCTTTAGCACACAACATGATCAAATGGCAAAGTGAAAGGAACTTTGAGCAGCGACAGCATCAAAACTTGGATCCAAAAACGAACATTCTTTTATTGCAGACACTGTTCTTCGCAAACAAAGAGAAGACTGAAGCTGCAATAACAGAGCTTTTGGTGGGTTTGAATTACATATGGAGGTACGAAAGAGCGATAACTGCTAAAGCTTTGTTCGAATGTGCCAACTTCAATGGAATCTTGGGTTCTGCAAAATGTTTCTGAAGCTTGAAGATGGTTTCTTTTCTTCTCCAGTTTACCAAACGCTTTCTTTTTCCTTCTACCACCTGATCTGTACATGTTATATGTACTTACGGTGGATAAGATCCTCCGTTCAATTTTACAGCGTCTTATTTTGTCCCGTAAATTTCAGTTATTTATTTATGTAGATTCGTATTTATTTGGATCCTACGTAAATAAATGGCTGAAATTTATAGAACATAATAAAACACTATAAAACTGATCAAAAGATCTGAACTCGTACATGACATGATTTTGAAGAATCTTTGAAACAATGGCTGTGTTTTACCAATCATTATTTTGATTCATGTTAAATTATTCTAATATTAACTTAAATTTGAAGTCTATGTAATAATTTATAAATTACTATATTGTATTTATTTGATTAAACGATCAAAAAAATATTTAAAAAGCATCATTATTACATATAATCACATTATTACATCAATATTACATATAATTGGGTATGATTGGGTTTAAATTGTCTTACCGTTATCGTCTTAAATTTTTTAAAATTAAAAAAATTAATCTAAATCCAATTAAACTTTAGATTATTCAAACTAAACTTTAGAATATTCAAACTTGTTCAAACTCGAGTTTATATTTGAAACCATGACTCGAGCTAACTTGAGCTTAGATTTGTACATATCATGAGTACATATCATATCTTAATAGATTTGTAATGAAATCCTCCTATCCTCTTTGTATATTTATGAGATTTGAAAGCCTTTTGTCTCAATCTGTATACTTGTATACATTTTCACATATTAGTAAAATTGCTCACCCTCCAGCCGTAGACGTAAGTCACATTGACCGAACCAATTAAATCTTTATATTCTGTCTCATTTATTTTCATTACTATTTTTCGAACTATTAAAATTTCATGCCATCAATCTCAGCCTTCTTTTTTTGACATTTGAAGAATGTAGGCAACCAAGTGGAGGGGCTAAACCATCACACGCAACAAATCTCTACCTTGATTTAGTCTGAGAATAGCTTAACCTACTCATAAATTGTGGGGTCAGGCCAAGGCAACCAAGGCCCAACCTGAAAATTTCTACCTGAACCTAAGCTCCGCCTAAAATTCAATGAGTTAAGAAAACCCTACATTGGCTACCCAGCGTGTTCATATATAGTTGTTGATATACAATTTGTTTTCAATTTAGTTGATATATGGTTGTCAGAATCACATTTGAGTTTTGCTGAATTTGGCATGCACTACTTGTTGGATTAGCTATGCCATCTTCAATCTGACCTTTTAGCTCTGATTGATATCAGCCCTGCACTTGGTAGACCTGTAGGTATGCGGAGGACCTGAGAGGAATCTGTTGATGAGATCAACACGGAGGATCTCATCCCCAGTCCCAGAGAGCCTAATCTGTAAACAGCTTATAAGACAGATGATTGTGTTCTGAAATTTGAAAACCATCAGTCTCAGTCAAAATCCATCTTCCTTCCAAGTTGGTTAGTTTCATCAGAGTTTGAATGTTAAAAAGTTCAAAGTCTTTGTCAGTTCATAGTAACAATTTATAAGGACACACCAGAATCCCTCGATCTATTTCATTCCAACTGTAGTAATAACATTCTGATCTCTGCAAAGATCACTTTCGGCTGACTATAATCTTGTTAAAAATCTAAGAACCTTAGCAAGTTACGAGGGTTTATGTACTCTTTTTTCTTGCTTACAATCCTTAGCATGGTATTGGCTGTGTTACTCAACAAGATAAGATTATGCACTCCTAACTTGCGTCAGAAAATTCGACACCCAACAAAACATTCATCCAGCTTTGCTTTCCAAGTGTGAAATATACTAGAAACATACTGTAGCTTGCAGTCATGAAATGTACACAAGTATCGAAGTAGGCAGTATCAGTTAGTATATGCCACAAAAGTCCTGTCACCAATCAATATACCCCATGAATGATCTTAGTTAACCACAAAAAAACATTTGATATGAGCCAAAATTTGGGACTTTCTTTAACTCTGTTCAGCTGACTGATGAGATAAAATGATATCAAAGGGTGTTGTTAGATATTACTTCTCGAAATTTAACAAACCATTGAGCATCAGATGTACTTTTCTCGATCTGTGCTTGCTGTTGTTGATCCACCTTTTGCAGTCCTTTCTCCATCACAAATTTGGTGTAGTCAACGGCTGTTGGAGGAGCTAAACAAGGTTTTTTCGGAAGAGCTGGGAGAAAGGAAACCAGCACCCTGGCAACTTCGTGCATAGTAGGTCGCTCGGAAGGATTGCGCTTTGTGCACAACAAGGCGAGTTGGAATGTCTTTCTTACATGAGTCAGATCCATACATGTGACAGAAACCTCAGGGTCTAAAGCTTCCATCACCGTATTATCATCTGCCTTGGACAGTATCTGAAAAAGTACAACATAAACAAGCTTGTTACTCGAGACAAAAGAAACAAATTAACTAGCAAGTCGGTTATTCAGACCTGAGACTATTATAAACTTCATGTTGAAAAACACAAATGAACGCAGCAATTTCTGCATATTACAATTCTGATCATTAACTTGGGTTTGATACTTACCAGTTGATGTAAATTTGACTCATTGTCCACAGCTTTCTTCCCAGTCAGAAGTTCCAACAGAACAATGCCAAAGCTATAGACATCCGATTTCTCATTTAGCCGTGAGGTGCAAGCATACTCTGGGTCTATATAGCCAATAGTTCCCAGGACATAAGTTGAGGCATGGGCTTTTGCAGTTGGAATGCACTTGGCAATTCCAAAATCGGAGAGATGAGCATCGAAATTCTCATCCAGGAGGATGTTTGACGACTTGACATCCCTGTGGATTATTCGTGGGTTGCAATCATGGTGAAGATAAGCAAGTCCTTGTGCAGCTCCAACTGCAATTTTTAACCGTGTTTCCCAATCAAGCTTGACCTTTTTGGCTGGACCTGTAAGGAGGATCAGATATTGAATAAAGTGATGCCACAATTTATAGTAAAAGAAGGCAATATATAGAAGATTTTATTGTAAATAAAGAAAGTTGAATTCACCAACCATGAAGGAGATCCCAAAGAGAGCCATTCTCCATGTAATCATAAAAGAGGAGGTTTCCAAGGGGAGACAATGCATAACCATGCAAACTAACAATATTCCTGTGTCTGATGCTACCAATTGTCTCAAGTTCTGTTTCAAATTCTTGCAAGTTGTATGCACACTGATTGTAGATTCGCTTGATTGCAAGAGGCCGGGAATTTTTCAAAGCACACTTGTAAACTGTACTAGAAGCACCATAACCAATCATGTACTTCTCACTTAAGTTCTCAGTGTTCCTCATTATGTCATCAAAGGTGTGGAATGCCATATCCATATGAAGAACCACAAGTTTCGGTGGACCTGAAAAAAGGAAGAGAGCTTCCATAGGGATATATACAAATGCAAACCTAATTAGTAAGAAATTAAAAGTGCACACCTTCAATTGTATCCATATATCCTTCCATTAAATGTTTCTGTTGCTTGGATTTGTAAATTGCAACTATAACCACAGACAATAAGGTGATGCAGCCCAGTGTCAGGCAAACAACTACAGCCCTGGAAAAAACTGTTGGAAAGTAAAAATGTAAGAAAAAAATCTTCAATCCTTTCATCAGTTGTGGCAAGGTGAGCATCAGATATAAAACGTATAAAATTGCATCACAAAATCCTTCAAATACCTCTAGACTTGGGCACATAAGGACCACATATTGATCCCAACCAATTGCCACACAAGAGAGGATTTCCAATGAAGCTGGCACAAGAAACATAGCATCAATACCAAAATAACCTTAGAAGAAGAAGAAAACAACAAATATTTCAAATACCTGTCAGGGGAAAACCGGGAGAAGTTTCTTATAGACGGAAGAATGCCCGATAAATTGTTGTAAGAGAAATTCCTAACAGTAGCAAAATCATATCAGCAAATGATTAATAGAATTTTTTATTGACCGAGATGAGAATTAAGAAAAATGCGTACAAGTTTGAAAGACTCAAGCAGTTGGCAAGCTGATCAGGAATTTCTCCATGCAAGTTGTTGTTGTTCAGTATCCTAACATACAAGTAGATCAAAAAGATGCTACTGTGATTGTGAACTCAATAACATACTGGCTTCCGAACTTACAGTGAAACAAGATTTTGCAACTGGCCCAGTTCTACAGGAATGTAGCCCGTGACATTGTTGAATGACACATCGCTTGAAAATCATGGTTTGAAAATTAGAATAAGGGGATAAAATTGACATCATGATTGCAAGAAAAGAAAAGGCAAAATGGTACTGATCAAAGACTTACACAATCTGAATGCTTTTGAGATTCCCAAATTCAGAAGGCAATGGCCCATCAAGATAATTCCTGCTCAAGTTCCTGAAAATATCCAATAAGTACTTAAGGATGACAATAATAAATGATGCCTTAATGCATAACAATTGATTATTTCATGAATGTGACCTACAAAGTAAGCAAGTGCTCCAGGTCACCAACAGAAGCTGGTACGGGTCCTGCAAAGCTATTGCTAGAAAGATCCCTTTAACACCAAAATGAATAACAACCTTAAATTTAAGAACATGTTACATCACAAAATAAGAGATATCAACATACAAGACAAGAGATATCAACATACTTACAGTGTATCAAGATTGATAATATGCCCCAGCTCAAGAGGCACCTTGCCTTTAAAATAGTTCGATGAAAGATTTCTGAAGAGTAAGATCTTATGGTCAATATAGAAGAAAGAGATTGAGGCAAAAGCATGTCATCAGCCAAGAATTTAAGGCGTAGTACTCACAAGTAAGTCAAACTCCCCAAACTTCTAAAACTCGGTGGGATTGTTCCACTCAAATGATTACCATGCACATTGCTGCAAAAAGAATAAAACATCAACAGGTACATATCCTACATGCATGTTAAGGTGGAAGATCATAGACAAGGATGAATAGAAACAAAGAATCCTTACAATTGGTTCAAAGAAGTACAGGAACTGATGTTTAACGGAATGGGCCCTTCGAGTTTATTGTTAGCAAGATTCCTACACAGAAAACAAGAAGCTAAAATAATTGAACATGAAAAATGAAGAAAAAAAAACAAACACTAGTCCTCCAAATACTCACAATTCGAACAACTTTCCCAGCTTTCCGAGCTCAGGAGGAATGCTGCCCACCAGATTGTTATCATTAAGTTGCCTGTCAAAATATCAGCTTATAAAAACCAGAAACAGACCCAAACCAAGCAAAAATTTATGTCTATAAGCAGAACTTCTACAGAATTGGGCAAAAGGAGGAGAGCACCATACAGATAACTAAGCTCAGACATGTTTCCAAGCTCTGGAGGAATTGTACCAGTTAGTTTGTTGCCATGCAGATATCTGGTCCACCAAAGATTAACATTAGGAGTCAAATTTTAAATGAAAGTTAAGCAAATGAGTCATAAACAAAACTCACAGTTTTCCAGTGTAGGACAAATTCCCTAAGATTGGTGGGATTGGACCAACTAGCTCGTTTTCACTCAAGTCCCTGTGAAATGGGACAAGTTCAAATATCAAACATCACCAGCTCTAGTATTGAAAATCCTTTCCTAAAATTAAAGAAGAGTGCTTACAACACAGCCAAGGCCTGCATTAATCCTAACACCTCTGGAATCTTGCCCGTTAACTTATTTCCTTGGAGAGACCTACAAAAATAATTTCATAAAACTAACTTCATCTTGTATTCTTACCATCATGCAGTTTGCATACAATCTAAGACCACACATTGATATCCAACAGCACAAGAGACAACACTTACAGAGTAGCTACTTGTAAGAAACCAATGTTGTATGGGATCTCCCCTGTGATTTGGTTGTATGATATGTCCCTGAAATTCAAATCCAATCAAAACTTAACAACTATATCTTCCACACATGAAAAGAATTAGAGCTTAGCCTGATTGAAATGCCAACACATACAATATCTCAAAGCTCGTGCAGTTACCAATGCCATCAGGAATTGTACCGGTTAGATTGTTTCCTCTAACATCACTGGAAATAAAAACCAACATGACCATAATCAGCTGCAACCTAAGGAAAAAAATAAAATAACATAATGAACGTTAAGTCCTTACAAGTACCACAAGCCAGTCAACTGGCACATGTCAGGTGACAAGGTTCCAGTCAAGTTGTTACCCCTTAAACCACTGCAATGCATACTCAGTCACTTCAAGAAAGTCATGGTCACACAAGCTATTTCACACACAAATAGAATTCTCTAAAGAACATAACACAGCTTCTGGAGAAAAATGCAACTCATGCATGATCATCAAATGGAACTAGGAAAGGAAACACTAACAGATACTGCAGCACTTCGTTCCAATAGATTAATCTTGGTATCTCGCCAATGAGCTGGTTTCGCGCTAAGTCTCTAAAAGGACGATACATGATAAAGAAGTAATCAGGCTGGAAGAATATAACTCCAAAGGCTTTTATTACATCTAAAGCACTACAATGAAAACGACTTACAGAGTTTTCAAGTTTGGTATCTGAGTTAAGGTTGAAGGGATAGGACCAGTAAGCTGATTGTTCTTCAAATTTCTAACATGAAGAATCACAAGTGTTAAATAACTAGCTCCAAAATTTTAAAATACACAAAACCAAGTAATGAAACAGAAGAATTAGAAGGTATCAAGAAACAGTTGAAAACTTACAGGAACTCAAGTTGCTTGAGCTTGGATATGGAAAAGGGTATATCTCCATAGAGCATGTTATCCGACAAATCTCTGCAGTTTCACAAAAGTTCCACATGAAAGCTGTAGTTAAATCGTCAAAAACTAAACACATGAAACAAAGCATAATATCACTCATCCCAAGCAATCCATTCAGTTATTAGAAGATTACATATAAGTAAGGGATGAGCAGCTGCCGATCTCATCAGGGATTTGTCCTGTTAACTTGTTTCCCTGCAAGTCTCTGACACATGAACAGAAATTTAAGATACCACACAATCTTCAAATGAGATTTACAGACTTATAAGCGAAAAGGAACATACATGGACTGTAAGTTCCTCAAATCCCCGATTGCTGGAGATATCTCCCCACCCAAGTTCAAACTTGACAGATTCCTAAGAAAACATACAAGAAGGGACAGAAGTTAGAAAAAAAGAACAAGATAATCCAACTGAAAAGACTTGTCGAAAGACAAACTTGAAAGGAGTGAGTGTGAGGTCGAGGTTTACAAAGAAACGACAGTGACAGTCACATTGTCACAGAAGACGCCACGCCAAGAGCAGAAATCGTCGTTGTGAACATCATCCCAGTCAAGAAGTATGTTAGCCACATTACTAAATGAAGTTTTCAAGGACATCAACGCTTTTCCTGCAACAAACACAACTGTTCGTCTTCACTCGATACTTACAGAGACAAAACCACGCCAGTTTTGACAAGGCAAGGCAACGTTTGACTTGCAAGACTAAATATTTTCACTGTTTTTCTTTAAAGATATTGAGAACTAAGCCATTGGCAGTTTCTTTATCAAATAATTGGCCCTTCACATGGGAAAAAGCTCGCCCAATCACTATACTATAAGCAACGTGAAATAACAATCAACTGCTACAATGTAACGCACTACACTCAACTGCTACAATGTAACGCACTACACTCATGCTTCGAAGCATAAAACGAGAAAAAGGGAATAAGGCTCGAAACTTTCCAAATATGGCAGCACGTGGAAGCTCAAGCTAACACCCCCCAGCAAAAGCAAAATATAGAAACAACGTAAACTGCAGAAGTTCGAAGTAGAACACCGAAAATTTTATTTGAGAAAAAACACCTTCGTCGTTGAGTGGTGAAGCAAGAGGACAGAGAAGCACAAAAACCGCCATTAACATCCACGAATCCAACATCTTCTTCCTCTGAACCTCCGCCATTTTCAACCCAACAAAACTACACACAGAAAGCGTGCCAAAAACTACAGAAACCAACTAAACAAGACGAGCAAAATAAGAAGAAAGTCATGAACTTTGGGTTGAAACGGCCAAATTGCAGTAGTTGTAGATGGAGATAGAGAAAAAAAGGAGCAGGCTTTTAGCGTGAACAGCAAGGAATGACTTAAAAACAGAGTCTTTATGAAGAGAGAACAGAGAAGCGAAATGGGTTTGATGGTACAGTTATAGTAGCAGCAGCAGGACTGTGTGGACTGGACAAGGACAACGTTAAACGGCGGTGAATTGACGTTAAACAGATCTTTTGGTGTTTTATATGTCTTGTGTGTTTTTGTTTTGGGTTACGATTTGACGATGAGAGAGAGAGTGAGCGAATGAGTGCTTGCCGTCATTTGTATTACCGTTTCCCGAAGTAGTTACGGTTTTCAACAGCTGCTACACTACTTTTCATTGAAAAGCCAAGCGCAGTATCGAAGCGCGTGTTGGAGACAGAACAGAAGCTGGTCGGATAACGTGACTACTAGAGCTCTCTCTTTTGTATCCAATTGGCACGGAACTTCGATGAATGGAAGGGAAGCGGTTAGATGCGCTTAAGATTAAAAAAAAAAAAAAAGAAGGGGGCTTTCTCGAATTTTTTTAATTTATTAAAATTTTAATATCTTTTAATATTGTAAAACATTTATAAGTAATTTAACATATTAAAAAAATTTAAGAAATGTTATATCTTATTTTAATAATAAAATAATATTATATAAGTTTACTTGCTTTC